>PVJI01001764.1:0-167136 GCA_004026765.1 Micronycteris hirsuta
GTTTCCCTGTCGAGAGGACCACAGAAAACAGGGTGGCCCGGGGGGCTTCCTGGAAGCTTGGGAGGTCACAGCAGGGCATTTTTAGAGTTAGTCCCACACAAAGTGAAGGAGAAAACATTTTCTTCCCAACCACAAGCATAAAGAGCATATTCTGCCAGTACTTTGCCAAAGTCTGTTCTTGTCCTGGGCCCCTCAAGAAGCTCAGAATTCAGTCCATTCTCATTAGTAAAATGTGGTGACAGTCATTTAGCAACAATTGTTTTTTACTTCTTTGTTTCCTGTTATTCATTCGGCTGAGTGACCTGTGTCTGTAGTTGGAGAAGAGGAAGTGAAATTCCTCAAAAATAGGACGAGCGAATGTTACTACAGAGGGAAGAGTGTCACACGACTTAGAAAGATAGCTGCAGGCTCGCGGACAAGCCGCGCAGTAGGAACAGCCAGCGCGAGGCTCTTGTGTGCGCCTCTCAGCAGACTTCCACTGGGGTCTCTGTCTCGGTCAGTTGTTGACATTTGCATTGTAGAAAATCAGAGGTGATTACTCTTTTCACTCGAGTCCTTCGGAGTCCTGTTGTTTTGTACACTCATTGGTGGAATGTGTCCCCACTGAACCGTGTGCCTCAGCTGGGACGGTGTGACCGCAGCTGTGTGCGCCCACGTTTGAGCGCCCCACACGGTCGATGGCAGGGACCATACAGCTGCCCGTCAGCGGTCTCCCTCCAGGTTAATTAGCGGTCTGTTTGACATCAGTGGACCTGTGCTAGGAAGAGCATAAACTGCATTTGACAGGTAGTAGACGCAAACGGAAATGTGATCCGGGGGCTTAACTCATACATATTTGTTCCTGTCCGTCCCTGCCCCTTCCCCAGGGTCTAGCCTCACTGCAGAGGGTTGATTCGCATCGTGGGCTCCCTTCGACTTCTCCCTATTACTACGGACTCTCGTTACTTTTCCTACTAACAGGTTCCACACGAGGCAGCATTTCCGGGTCAGCGGGTAGCCGTGTCCCTCTGTCTGACCCTTGTTTCTCCTGCCACTTCGTCCTCTTGTTTCCACACCTGTTCTTATTTGTGACCTCAGGTTGGGAACAGTTCAGGTGTGTCTGAGACATACTCACATGTTTTCTATCTCTGGAGAGTTTTCCCAGAGCACGATGGGAAACAGGTGCACCTTCTCTCGGAAACGGAAATCGGGACCTCTGTCCCCCAGTGGTAGGATTTGAGCGTCGCAGTGGACAAAATGCAGCTCAGGTTGCTTTGTGTGGACACACCACAGACTCTGCTGGGTGCCATTGTTGTTAGCAGCAGAGTTAGCTTTATTCAGCTTATTTAATTGCAGTGCTAAGGCAAACAATGGAAAAGATGTAATTTTTGTGTTCATTTAATGAGCGGTCATGTGCCTCACAACACTGTCCCTTCCTCCTGCCCTTGTGTCTTTGCAGTCATTGCATACAGCAGATTCTAGAAAGTGTAAATCATTGTCACCTGAATGGCATAGTGCACAGGGACCTGAAGGTCAGTACTGGAGTCTGCACATCTGAATTGAAGGGTGGGTGTGTTTGGGGAAGGGCAGAGGGCGGGCACTGAAGGGGTCCCCTGCTGCTCCCAACCTTCGCTGCACTAGCTGGCTGGTGATGTGACAATGCATGAGGCCTCTTCAGCCGCTTGTCTGCAGGCCAAACACACATCACGGCGATGAGGGGAGGGTGGTGCTGGACACGCCTATCCCGTGTCCAAGCAGTGAACCAAGGCGGTTTGTGGGCAGGTTTTCCTGAATATCCCACGTTTGCCTGGAAACCTGGCCTGTGATGAGTGTCGCCTGCAGACTGAAGTGCACTTCTGTCCTGGGACCGCCGTGGCCAAGGCAGAAAAACTGGCTGCACATTGCTCCTGAGTCCACCGAGCCCTCAGGCAGGGGGTCGCCACACCAGGGAGCAGAGCAGCCGGGCTAGTGATATATCTGATCTAACCTCAACTGAGCCCGACTGCTCAGGTGATGGCTTCGAAGGGACACTTAGAAAACAATGGGAGAGAATGGGCAACCACTTTCGGGGGGTAGGGGGTGGAGCACAGCAGCTCTAGAATTATATTTGTGTCCTAATTTATTTCCCGCGAGTGCTTGGGAGAGAGCTCCAGAATCACATGAAGGCTCTTTAAGGTGGCTTTTAGGACAAGTGGACCCCTAGTCAGGCTCATGGCTGGCAGGATCCTGCCTGTTCTGAGGCAGCGGTCACTCTGCAGGAGCAATGTGTCCCTTCTGGCTGGAGTCCCAGCACCGCCAGCTGTCTGCCACGGTGGGCGCCCAGTCTCCGTGCGGCTCGGGACTAACGCTGCCCCTGGTGTTTGCATGCAGTCATTGCACTCAGCAGATCCTGGAGGCCGCCCTGCATGGCCAGCAGGTGGGCGTGGTCCACCGGGACCTGCAGGTGAGTGCTGCCCACACACTGGTCAATGCAGTTGTGTCCCGGAGGCAGGTGCTCTGAGAGCTGTGTGCCCTCGCTCTGCTCAGGGTGAAGCACAGTCCCTCTCCCGCTGGGACTTCTGTCCCGTTTGCTTCAGGGAGGATACTTCCCTAAACCAGAGTGGAGACAGCCTCTGAAGGGGCTTTGGGTCACGCAAACATGCTCCTCATTCTGAACCTGCCCTGTGGACACTGGTCGAACACACTGTCTCACAGCCTGTGCTCTAGACCTGGCATGATGTCAGTGGTCACCCATGTTATGAGGCACGCAGCGATACATTTATTAGGTAGATTTCGGCCCGTGTGCATGGGCGCTGGAGAACCCTCTGCTGGACTCTGGAGTCTCGGCCCCAGGAGCTCTGAGAACTCAGAGGCTTCCTGGTTCATTATTTACTGACATTCCTCGGACTGAGACCTGCGTGCCTTTTGAATCAGATGAAGAAAAGTAAAACAAAGTTTAAGACTTTGCTCAGCTTCTCATATCACTGATGATCAATGTTTGGATTGTTTGGAAAGTAAGTAGGGAAGACTTCTCAGCGTTCTAGTCTCACGCATGGGATTCCAGAGAAGAATGGAAGGCCTAGAAACATAAGAGAAAATGACGGTGGGCGAGCCAGCGCAGCACGGGAGCACCGCGGGCACAGCCGTGACTCTGTTCGAAGGCTCGGCTCTCCCAGGCATGTGCACAGCGCTGGCAAAGGTTCCAGTGTCCAACTGTGTGTATTCAGTAGGACCTCAGCTGGCTGCTCACGTACAGACCCCTCTTGTTGTAATGAACTGTAGATCTGTCACTGCCATTCATTTAGTATGTCCAAGAAGAGTTGTCTCTAAGATCCATAGTGAGTTACTTGGAGAGGCGATTCGTAAGCAAAACATTGCCTCAGTTTTCTGGAATCTTCCTTGGTCTTCATTTTGAATCTGAGAGCATCAAATGTTGAAAGCAAAGGTATGGTTAGTGGTGTTTTCCTTTGGACTGCCGAAATAGGCCTGTACTCATTGCTAACCCTTACCAAATTTACCCACCGGAATAAAGGAAAAACAGTGGGTTCCTTTGAAAACTTTTTTTTTTTTTTGGCAATCACTTCAAAAATTCCTTTCAAGCCATGTACAGTCAGAGCCCCTTTTTGCTACTTCTCAGAACTCTTAGTTTTCTTTGTAAGTGAACATATGTGGACATGCATATTTTTGTGCTGTTTACCAGGTACTCTGTTTAATGGATTTATCATTGGAAATACTTTGCTCCATGTCGTGTAATTACGAGTACACTCGAAGCACAGAGGGAGAGAGTGAGCACTCTTCAGTGACTCCTGGGTCACAGTTTCTGGGCCGTGATGTGGACGTGTGTCAGCGTCCAGCTCAGCCAAGCCCTGCCTGCACTGGCCGGGGCTCTAATCCGAGATGGCAGTGGGCCCAGCAGGGGAGCTGTGAGGAAGAAGATATTTTCTGACACATGAGCTAAAGTCGCTAATTAAAAACTCAGGCAGGGGACGTCAGGGAGGCTGGCCACCTGGAGACATAGGCTGCAGCATCACCTGGCACATTGCTTTCTGGGGAGACGCGTTTCTGCCCCTCTCTCCTATGACTTTAGGGAAGACAAGTGAACTTCCGGGGAGCGCGTCCTGGTTTCCGTACTTGCTCTCATCTCTGTCCCATGGCTGGCCTGGGTAGACTTTAGCTCAGAGTAGTTCTGTGTGTGTGTTTTGGAAGCCTGCTGAATGAGAGTGCAGAGCATACTAGCGGCACTGGACACGTGGCCCGTTCTGTGTCTCTTACACCCTCCAGGTGTGCTGTACCTGGTAAATGTGCTCCTTGTAATAGCATTTTACTGACACCTGAAAATGAGAAAAATTGGTGGCTGAAGTTTCTTACTAGCAGGCTCCAGAAATATTGTCCTTACTGTTCTCAGGCCATATATTTTTGTTTCTATACCCTGATTCCTGTGTTAATTCGGGGACAACCCAGATGTTGGAGCACAGTTTAATTGTTAGCGAGAAGCCCAGAAAGTGTCTTTCTTCCTCGATATCAAGGCACAGATGAGCTCTGTGGGTCAGCCCCTCCCAGCACTGTGGCTGCAGAGCAGGACACGTGACAATGCGGACCCGACTGGGGACTGGCCACACCTCGTGAGTGTGTGCACAGGCGCCTTCCATGGAGGGAAGAATAAAAGCACGTTTATAGCATAAAAGGTAACACAGTAAGGTAAATTGCTACGTACATCACTTAAAATTGGATGAAGATGAGTATACCCTATCTGATAACGCAATAGCCTGGAGATCACTCGTGGGGGCTGGATTAACCCTGGGCACTGCCCACCCCCCATTGGAGAGCTGTCTGGACTAGAGACAAGGCTAAGCCCAGCAGGCAGTGGGAACGGGAGGCGCAGGTGCGCACAGAGGGAGTAGGTGCAGGTGCTGGGGATTAGGGCAAAGGGCACACAGCACAGCACACCAGGCAGGATCTCACACATGCGTAGACACAGCTGCTGTCAATGGTGCATCCAGGTCAGGCCAACTGCTGGAGACCCTCGTGGTGCTGGTTCTAGCCCTACTGACTTAATTAGTGCCCTGGAATTGGGGAATGCACTCTGGTCTTTCGCTGGGGAGGCAGGGGGTAGAATCAAGGCAGGACCTTAATCATAAAAACAGTAATGCCTGCCCCTTGTCCAACAGCTTCCATATCCCTGTGCCGACTTCCCTTAGGAATGCTCACAACCCCTTCCTTCACTGGGCACTCACGTGGCCCTGTGTTGCCCAGGGCAGGTCGTAGTGACCTTGAGGGACAGGACCTATTCCGGCCACTTAGCTAGGCCATAGGTATGTGCCCACGTAGTTTAGTTCCAGGGTCGCTGCTACTTCTCAGCTCAGCTCAGTGAATTGAAACTTTCATTAGAGACCAAAGAATAGGTCAACGGTGATGGGAAATAATTTTGCCAGCAACATTAAGAATTATGTGGGTAATGGTTCTAAGTTAGCTAACCAAAAGATTTTTTTTAATCCCACCCATAGATCTTCTAGAGCTGGAAATAAGAGAATAAGGTCTCTTTCAGGTATCATGTGCAGTGGGGAAGGAACATAGTTTGGGAATAGGCTGTTGTGTAAAGTAAAAGTTTCCTATGCCTAAATTCATTATTCAATAAGCCTTTGGAAAGTGAGGCTCAGAGAACGGAATGCACTGGGCCCCTAATGTAGGCCCCACCAGGCTAGACAGTGGGTTTGGAGTGCTGACAAACAGACGGTTCATGAGCCAGTGTGACTCCTGCTGGTCATCTGTGAGCCGGTGACGGGGCAGTCAGCTGCAAAGAGAAAAGAAGAAACACTTGCAAGCCATACCTGCCCCTGCACGGCCCCATCTGAGCCACGGCATGAATTATAGTGCCGGTCAAGACAGACCTCTGTGCGTGGGCCTGCGGACCACGGGCCGAAGTCATTTACAACTGTGTGGGACGTGAGTCGCTGTCCTCCCACCAACAAGAAGGCCATACCTCAAACAAGCACCATGACCAGAAAAATATTCGGTCAAAAAGGGGCTGCGGTGACAAGCGACAACCATGATGTCACAAGAAATCAAGGAATATCCACTCAGACACGTTCTCGTTTGAGAGCCTGGAGAACACAGTTCCTGTGAACAGCTGCCAAAGGTTCCTCCTTAGAATGTTTGAGAGAGAAACTAATTACTCAGCTCCAAGGATCTGCGAGTTAGTACCTAAGCCCGGAACACACACCCCGGCCTGCACCCTCGTTCTGGGCCATCACGCTGCCTGTTTCCTGCCTGGTGCTGGGCCCGTGCTCACCCACAGCTGCCTGGGAAGACCAGTGCTGCTGAGCTCATTCTTCTCATTTGCTGTAGAAAATTAAATCATGGAATAATATCAAATAAGGGTGCAGCGGGCACCCTTTTTAAGGACTTGGACACTGGTGAGCTGAGAGGTTTTTGTACCTCTGCTTTTTTTGGAATATAAGACAAATTTTTCTGTCGTCACTCAGAATTTGAGCTCACCGCCTCACCACTGACCTTTGGTAGTACAGTATATGTTTGATGTGGCTGTGTGAATCGTAGGGCATGATAATAGGATTAGTCAAGCCAATCTGTTCCAAAGCATATGTATAAATCAAATTTGTGTGACATTCTTAATGTTTCATTGAAGCTAGCCATTAATTAGAAACAGTCTTGTGATGAAACATTTTATAAGCAGGGATGTCAAACTCATTTTCACTGGGGGCCACATCAGCCTCAAGGTTGCCTTCAAAGGGCCAAATGTAATTTTAGGACTGTATAAATGTAACTACCTTTAACAGTTAAGCGAGAGCTCGGTGCTGCTGCCAGGCAGAAGCAAGGTGCCAGGCTGGGTAAAACAAGGTAGAAGGCTGGATTCGGCCCGTGGGCCTTGTGTTTACCACCTGTGTAATATAAAGCAAATCTCCATAAAGTCAATCATCCTGATTTTCCAGGTTGCATTCCATAATTCTGTATTTTAGGTTTGCCTAAAAGATACACATAAACATGAAGCCGTTTCAGGACTGGTAATTTTTAAACCTATAAAATGACCTTGAAATTGCCCTGTCCTTTCCTGCACGTAACTGCCACAGAACAGTCATCATGGGTGTCAGGGTTGACCCTGATGCCAACGGGTCTGTGACTTCCTGTGTGGCTCACAGACATGTGGGGAGCCCCGGGTTCTGTCTCGGGGCGAATGTTCCATCCCTTAGAGGGCCTGCCTGGTAAAGCCCAGGGTGGCCACCTCAGCTCAGCTGGAAGAGACCCAGTGTTTTAGGGCATGAAGCACACAGCACTGCCCAGAGTGTTTTGACTGAGTAATAAGAATGAAACCACATTAAATTTTTAAACATTAGTTCATGGTGACACTGGCATTTGCTCAGCAAACTTCAGTGCTGCTTGACCTAAGAGACCTCAAATGGCTGCGCTTTCCAGAGCAATCAGAAGTCTTCCCTGCAGTGAGCCTGCTGGTAACAAGTCAGGATGGTGTGGGTCACGCAGATCTCTGATACCTCCATGCTTTCAAACTATGGTGACAGTTTAATGGAGTTCCTCCCAGCCATTTGTTCCATAAGTTAATAGCTGGAGACTATTGATTACATTAGAAACTTTTAGTTGTAAGAATAAAATGTCAAATAATAGCATGCCATAGTTTGATATTCTATTGATAGATGACCAGAGTTCCAAGTAATCTGGAATGTTAGGTTTTGCTAACAGTTATTTCAACGTGAAGATCATTCATATTCTTGAGACATCTTCATCCCAACATCCAAACTAAATTATCCCAGGTTGGTGTCGAGGTGATTCAAAGTCCGCCCACCCCTAAGGCACTATTGCCAAGTTTGCCTTACAGCCACCAGCTGTCCTGCTGGTGCTTCATCTGATGGCAGTGACGCAGAAGCCTGGGCTCGCCTGGCACCCGAATGCCCTCTCCTCCTACAGCCTTAACCTGATTCCTTCACATTGTGGTGATGAGTCATTTGCTAATTGAATGGCTCACTTAACTAATCAATTAAATATTGGTTTAGGCTGTGTTAATACAAGGTCAGAACAACCAACAGAATTGACTAATTCAGTAAAAAAAATGTACCCAATTTTATGAAAAAATATGAAATTAGCTGTTTGTCGGTATATAAACAAAACCAATTTGACTAACTGAATTTTTAGATTTTCAGGCAATTGTTTTGGCTTTTGTGTGGTCCATTGTTTCCCACCTTTTTTCAGTCTGTCTGAGACTCAATCTGCTGGGTCTTGTCCCAAGGGGAAGAGAGCAGGAGCCACTCTCTCAGGTGTGTCTGTCCCAGCCCAGCAGGCGTCTTTACAGACACTGGGAGGGAGCAGACATCGCTGAGCACAGGGACTGGCCGCCCTTCCCAACTACCTTCCTCTGCCGTTTCCTCAAACCTGCAGGGCAGTCAGGCCTGTGCAGGGCTTAGGCCTGGTGCCTGCCTTCCAAGTGCCCATGTGTCTCGAGCTGTGGTCGGGAAGCACTGGGGTAGAAACAGCCGTATTTCCATGGGGAGTTACTAGTCCCGAGCAGTGGTGAAAACCAGGAAGTAGGAATGCTTCTTCCTCATAGTATTCCAAGGTGTGAAGATGTATGTCTAAGTAATGCTTAGAATAGCACTCTGCAGACATGTAAATTGTGGTGCAGAAAGCTGGCCTATCAAGGAAAAAAAGCTGACGATAACATTTGGCAAATAGTAGCGTACTCTTTCTGCCTTTAAGAATAAACAGATTCTTAAAGACTGCAAATTTAATACATAATTCAGAACAAGACTCCAAAATTTGTACAGAAATTGTTTGGAAACATTGAGGAATCAAAATCACTACATTTGGGTCCCAGCTCTTAAAATCATCTAGGATTTAATTTGCACAGTTTTCTTTGCCAAATGTCTGTAAATCAGTCCAACTCCCGTTCACTTTGCCGTGTCTCCTTCTGCTGCCAGTGTCTGTGCTCTGCCAGGCTTCTCAGTCCTTGTTGCGGCCGCGTCGGGGGCTCGGGCGGCCCTGGGAAGCACGTGAGCAGGTCTGGACAGATGCCTGTTCCCTGGACCCGACCCATGTGCACTCTCTCTGGCCGGGGCCCATCCTGGGTGTTTGCACGTCTGTCTGCACCTGCATACGTGGTGGCGCTTGTCATTTCCGACCCTGTCTCCCCTGGGGGCCGGTGAGTCTCTGGGGAGAGGGCAGTGCATGCCTGTCCCCTCTAGTCTTATACAGTGCTGTTTGTGGTGGAGAGTCACTTAAAATACGTTCTCACTTCAGTCTCTTTTTTTCATTTCTAAATAAAGCCTGAGAATTTGCTTTTAGCTAGCAAGTCCAAGGGAGCGGCTGTGAAACTGGCAGACTTTGGCCTGGCCATAGAAGTTCAAGGAGACCAGCAGGCATGGTTCGGTGAGTAGGTCTCGTCCTCGCGGCCTAGCCACACCCCACTTCCTGACCACGGAGAATGGGAATGTTGTTCCAACCGCCACTCGACCAGCGGAAAGATAGGGGTCTATCAGTACTTCACTGCACCAACATTAAAGGGTGGAAGTTGGGAAACAACTTAAGGGAAGATGTGTTAATAGGAGAGCAGTAGCACACGGACTTTTTCTTAAAGGACGGTGAGAAAACCGGCTGGGCACTGAAAATGACCGGGGTGAAGGCCGTGCTCCAAAAGCATGTGTGTGTTTGATCCATGAGAAGGGGCTGTGTACACGCAGCCACACTTATTGCCAAAAGCTGCTGTGTAAAGAGTCGGGCTTGGGAAGCACCGAATATCTGATGGGCCTGCATGACTGGTGAATTAAAGTGTAATAATATTAAAAAGCATGTATACACATAGATTTATAGTATGTGTTTCATCTTACATATCTGTTCTGGAAAATACCAGTTTCCTCTCTAAAATTTTGATGATTTTGAGATTTCTATATGATGAGATTTCTGTTTCTAAACATACTTAAATGACAAATGTTTCTAACCAGGCTTATAAGCTACTCCAGTGTTTGGCCTGAATAAGTTATTTTACCCTCTGACTTCCTGCTGGTTCCCACTGTTAACCCACTTCTCACACAATGCCCTGGAACCTCTCCTTGAGCCCCGTCTTACTTTCCTTCTGACTTTCAGTGTTCTGGGATTAGATATTTTTAAATGCCCTTCACTCCTAGCTGCTTTTCTCTGAGCAACTGCAAGCAGCCGGAGACCCCAGATGCTCCCTCTGTGTTTTCTGGGCAGACCCTCCATGCCCCTGACCAGGCACATATCCTGGCTGTGCCCTGGCAAGATATCAGTCCAGGGGCTTGCCCGGGGTGGCGGGTGCATGGGGACTGCAGGAGCATGGAGATATTCCCTCCAGTTTGTTTGTACCAGCTCACCTCAGCCTCGGCTCCCAAGCCTGGGCCAAGGGCAGTCCCCCTCCTGGGGCAGGGAGGTCAGGAGACTGAGGTCCTGCCTGCACCTGCTGCTCCTCAGTTGCCTGCCACTGAGACACCCTGCAGGCTGGGCCTGCATGGCACATTTGCGTGGTGTGTCCTCACTCCTTTCCCCACTGGTCCCAGCCCCCAAGGGAGAAGGCCAGCCATTCACCGGCCACAGAGCGGGCTGGCAGGGCCCTGCACAGATGGAGGGGGCTCTCTCTGCCCCTGCAGTCCCCTGAGGCCGGGGCAGTAGGGCAAACACTGCATAGAAAGAGCCCAACAAGGTTCAGCTGGCATCCCCACTTCACGTGGCCTTGTCCCATCAGCACTGACTCACGGGCCTCTGTTTCCACAGGGTTCGCAGGAACGCCCGGCTACCTCTCTCCAGAGGTCCTACGAAAGGACCCCTACGGGAAGCCAGTGGACATGTGGGCCTGTGGTAAGGACCCCCCAGGTGGGCTGCGGGGGGCTGCAGGGCTGCTGTCTTTCTGCCTGGGCACCACCTGCAGGTCTCGGCGGCGCCATGCAGTCAGCGGCGTGGGCCCCCTGGCAAGCCTCACTTGTGTCCCTTCCTGGCCTCATCCAGCATCCTCACAGTTGAAAGGCTGGCCCAGAATGTTCATCAGGGGGAGGCAGAGGCTGTGTCCAGAGAAGCAGGGAGGAGACCATTCTGGGGGGCTGACCGCTGCAGCGGCTGTGTGGTTCTGGGGGAGGGCTATGTCCCCCAAGGTGGCTGTCACGGGACCTGTTCCCTGTCTGGGAACTCACCCTAAAGCAAGAGGGAGACGGAGAGGAAAGGGGTAGGACAGGGTGCTCAGAGCATTTCCTCGGGGTGAAGGTGTGGGTGGCCCTGGATGCTCTCTGGGAGTGTCGGGCCACCTGCTGCACAGGGTTCTGCTGCCTTCGATGTTTGCTGTGGAGCCTGCAAGGAGCTGGTCCCAAACCCAGATTCAGAAAGTAACTCCGGATTTGGTTTTACTTAAAAACATAAATAAGTGCTTTACTGCCACATTGTAGAGAGACGGATTGTCTCACGCTGTCTGTCATCACTTTGGTGACAGCAGCAACATGGCATTTGACTTTAAGTGGGGAGCCTCTAGGGCTCCAGGCCCCTCTGCACCAGGGGAGCCGCTGGGAGAGCCCCACACAAGTCTTGTGTGCGCAGGGCACCAGCCGCCCAGTCCTGCCTGGCTCTGAGCCAGCTTCTCTCCCTCGAATGGAAGTGTGGCACCCTCCTGGAATCCTGTACACTTTAGATGAAGACATTTTATAGTCTGCAAAGCCATTGAAACACAAGCAACTATCCTAAACCATTGGGATTTTCCCTTTGTTAGTGGGTGAGACCTTAGGTGTTCCCCCAGCTTGTCTCCCTTCCCCTCCCTGAGAGTGACTTCTCAGCATGAACCCTGAACTGCCTTGGGGTCAGAGTGCTATCCCAAAATGTCCTTGTTCACATCTAAATGCTGATGGTGATAACTCAGATATTTCTTTGCAAAGTCAACCCCCACTGGAAACAGCTGCTGAATATAATAGGCAGGCACTGAGAGATGGGTGCTGTGGAGGGTGGTCAGGGTGGCTGAAGTGCTGCTCTGGAGCCCTGGATGCTGGAGGGAGGGACCATGGGTGCAGACTGGGCAGTGACTGGGGACCTGAGATGGCCCTCAGTCTTTGCTGACCTCATCCAGGGCCACGCGCTGCCCGTCCCTCCTTACACCTCACTTAGTTCCTGTTTTTCCCTCTTTCCCTCTGCCAGGCCAGGGGCCTGCTGGGCAGTGAGTATGGGGGTTGAGGGGAGGCACCCAGCTCCCCAGCTCTGCAGCCATGACCTGGCACACACACAGTCTTGGTACTTGGCCACTTGGACAAAACAGAGATGCCAGCAGTCCTTGTAGGCCGGTCACGTACAGAAATGTTCAGGGAGGCCAAAGAGCATGTGGCCTGGAATGGCAGGCAGGTGCTGCCCTCAGGTGACCTGCTGGACCTGGTCAGCAACTTAGGTCTGACAGCTGGACGGTGTAACCCTGCTCTACTGCTGCCAGGCACAAGTCTGTCCGGGGTGCCCCCACAGCCCAGCCCCTCCCTCTGCGTGTCCTGTGGGTGTCCGGTGGGCTCACTGCCGGCCAAGTGGCCTAACGTGCTGATGTGCCTGTCCCCGCAGGTGTCATTCTGTACATTCTGCTGGTGGGGTACCCCCCGTTCTGGGACGAAGACCAGCACAGGCTCTACCAGCAGATCAAGGCCGGCGCTTACGATGTAAGTAACAGGGTTCAGAGCTTCAGAGCGCTACAGGAGCTCCCTGTGGTCTTCCTCTCGGAGGGGCGGGGAGGGGAGGGAAAGGGAAGGGAGGGGAAGGGAGGGGAGGAGACAAGTCCGGAATTAGGAAACGTGGCATTGTATGTACCCTGCTTGTGTCCTCCTAGCCCGTGTCTGCTGAGGGCGAAAGGGGAACAGCTTAGAGTCTCTAAGGAAGGACTTTGCTTGTCAGAATGTTTGAATCTTTGTGCGTTTTAACTCCTAGAAATTATAGCACTTTGCTGTAGAAGTGATTCCCACCTATTTATTGTCATTGCGTTCCCCTGGGGCCTGTCACAGGACTGTGAAGCGCATGTCAGCAGCCCTTGGCAGGGACCGCGTCCCAGGTGGAGCGCTGCTCTGTGCGCCGCACCGACTTTCTGTCTCAGTTACCTCGTGGGCTCGGTGCAAGCTCTCCTTTGAAGGAGAGGCTTCACAGTTGAAAAATAACTGAAAGTGCATTTTATTTACAGTTAGAGTATTTGAAAGTAGGCATATAGTATATGCACACATGTATGTGAATTAACTTCTGAATCTGAAGAGTGAGGCCTTATCTGGTGTCCCTTTTTGGCTTCACTCTGCTCTTCGAGATAGTCTTTCTCCCTTGCTAAGAGTGTCTGTAAATGATGCACTCTCTCAGGTTCCCCCACAGCCCCTGGAGGCCAGCGTGCAGGGGCTGCAGCTACTCCCCCTGTGCCAGTAAGTGGGGTGACTAGCTGGTGACACAGGGCCCAACTTCTGTGCACAAATTAAAAGCTCCACGTAGGAGAGAGAGCACTGATGTAAAAAGTCTGACTTAGCCCTCACCTCTGTGGCTCAGTGGGTTGGGTGTCATCCTGCAAAGCAAAAGGTCACAGGTTCTATTCTCGGTCAGGACACATGCCTGGGTGTGGGCTTGGTCCCCATCAGGGCATGTACAAGAGGCAGCCGATCACTGTTTTTCTCCCTCTCTTTCTCTCTCCCTTCCCCTCTCTCTAGAATAAATATGTATTTTTAAAAGTCTGGATTATGTTCTGTCAGGTCTCATGAACTCCCCAGTACCTTCTCTTAACGTGTTCTGGTGAGACGGACGTTCGCGTCATAGGAAAAATGATTCTCTTCATGCTGACGCATTCCATCTAGGCAGATTAATGATCGGATAGACTTATTTCGATGGCCACAGCATCACCTGCCCGTCCCTGCAGATGAGAGCAAGGCCCCTCTTGGGGAGGAGCCGCACGCCCCGGCCATGGTCAGGGTCAGGAAAGCCAGGCGGGACGATGCGCCCTTTGCTGCCTCGAGTGTTTGATTGTTCTGAATCCTTAGCAAGTTTTTGCAGCCGCCCAAAATAAACGTGGAATTAAAGTGACAGTTGTTAAACAGGCAAAATCTACAACTATTAAAGAGTATACTTTTCTCAAGTTTTATTTTGCCAATGGGTCACAAACTGCCCATTTTATACAAAAAGTAATAAGTCCATGACACAGTTACAATAGCTTTTTCCAAGACTTTCTCTAAAGCTTCACAGACTGGGGAAGAGCCCAATTCCTGTTGTCTAGAAACTAATGAGACATCAGTTTTTCTGAAGTTTCACTGAGAGTCTTTCTACTGTCTGTGCTGATTAGGTGAGAGTGAGGTCATGTGCTTATCAACAACAACTTCACTGAGAGAGACTTGGGATTGGTAGCTTTACCGTGACGTCATTCATGGGAGGTGGGTCTCTAGCAGCCCCTGTGGGAGCTGGTCCCTCCTGAACTCAGTGGCAGTGAACCCCGATGGCTGGGTCAGCCCGCGGGGTGCAGCACGCGGCCCACACAGCCCGATCCTTCGCGCTGTGGACACCGATGGATGTGAGGCCCTGGGCTGTCTGTGCTGTCGCTGCTGGGACAGGGGCCCAAGGGGCCTCGGAGCCTCGCAGGGCAGCGTGGTGGCACCCACACATGCGACAGCTGTCGCCTTCCTGATTTTTGCAAATGATTGTGAGAAGAAGCATGTAAAATTTTACTTTCAGAACTAAAAGATTTTTAAGTTTATTTTTCTGAACTCTAAAAGTATTTACTACATAGAACACGCACTTGAAAGTCTGTGTCTGCCCCTTGTTGGTCACTCTCTGTGCACGTCCAGCAGGTAGATACACGCGTGGGGGTGGTTTCCATCTGTGCCAGCTCACCTAGGTGCAATTCGGCTCACACAGACAGTGAATTTATGGAGGGACTCAATGCGTAAGGAAATCATCAGTATGTTTGGCTCTTCCTTGTTTGACTGAGGGAACCTGTTTTTTACACTCTATAAATTTCTATTTTTAAAGTTTCCATCCCCAGAGTGGGACACAGTGACTCCTGAAGCCAAAGACCTCATCAACAAGATGCTGACCATCAACCCTGCCAAGCGCATCACAGCCTCCGAGGCGCTCAAGCACCCCTGGATCTGCGTGAGTGGCACTCGCACAGGGACAAACTCGCCTTTCCATTTTTTTCATGGGTTTGAAATGGTTTTTGCAGGGAGATATGGAATGAATGCGTGAATTTTGACTCAAGGTGCTAAACAAAGTTACTTGTATTACGGTGAAAACGCATTTGGGTAGCAGGACCTGGCCCCACAGATGGCTGAGTTGCGGCTGGCCGGTCTCACAAGGAGTGTGCGCTCACTGCCAGTTACCAATGACAGTCACCGCAGACATGCAGCGAGTGACACCCAGATCCAATACAACCTAGAAGAAAACAATTACACAACATTTATTGTCTATAATTAGGCAGCTTTAGCAAGAAATATGAGGTTGGAAGCTGGGAGGAAGTTTTCCTCACAGGAAAGGCTGGCGGTCTGAGGCTGAGTAGACCCCGGACGTGCCCTGAAACCCATGAACATTGCAGGGAACGCGGAGGCGACAGTACTTTCCAGGGGTGCGCATCAGGTGTGAGGGGGGTGCCAATATGGGGAGGCGAACGAAAGGCAGCCCCGCAGAAACCGGTCACAATGTCGGGGTGTGGAGGTGACTGGGAAGGGATGGACTTCCGTGCGTGCCAGGCCGCAGCGCTGTGCAGAGTGTGAGCTCTCTCCTCCTCCCGCAGCAACGCTCCACAGTGGCCTCCATGATGCACAGGCAGGAGACGGTGGACTGCCTGAAGAAGTTCAACGCCCGTAGGAAGCTGAAGGTGCGCTGGGACATTGCTGGGAGGGCCACAGGGCTGGGGCAGGATGAGGAGCAGACTCTGTTAGCAGAGGCTTCCTCGTGTCCGGCCTGCGGGCTCGGCTCCTGGGTCTCCGGGAGCTGGGGGTGCACTGGACGTGACCCCGCAATAGAGCACTGGGGGCCTGTGACTGGCGGTAGAGGAAGCAGCTGTGTCCTCCCCCTGAGCTGGGCGGGAGGCTATGGCCCAGGACGGCGTGTGGGGTCAGAGCCCGTGGGGTGGCACTCACCCCGTCTCCCGTCTCATAGGGCGCCATCCTGACGACGATGCTGGCTACGAGGAATTTCTCAGGTATGCAAGTTAAGGACCCTGATCCTCGCTTTGTGATTTCCTCTTTCTTCCTGTCTTTGGAATTGAGAAAAAGTAATAATTAGGAAAACACTGGTGTGTTGTTCAGGGATGGCAGTGGGGGTTGTGGCCTCATCCCCAGGGTGCTATGCGCGGGGGCGTCAGGCAGGTGACCCTTAGAAGAAGGCCATCACTGAGGAACCTGGCTCCTGAGGCCAAGTTCTCCGAAAGCACTCTCTCATCCTGGCCATAGGAAAGGGGCCCGGACTCTGTTCAGCAGAGCTGCCCCTGGCAGCACGCAGGCAGACGGGAAATGCTCCTCTGAGAGCTGGGTGAGCTCAGCTTGCAACACGAAGCTGAGCCAGCTCTTTACAGCAAGGGTCACTCCCCCAAATGGACACAAATATCTACTCTCTCCAGGCATTATTTCCGTTTTGGGGCCCCCTTCTTCAACTGATCACCTCAGGGGACCCAGTTTCCAAGTCAAATTTCAGTAACTGCTGATCAGCCTCAAGTACAGGGAGGCCCAGAGCAGCAAGAAAGCTACTCTTGGCAAATTTCCTGTCAGGTCATTGGCACCCGGAACAGCTGTCAAACGACTGTGCCAAAACTAGGACCCTTTTACTTCGCTTCCTGCTCACACGAAGGGTCTGTGGCATCAGACTACCCAGAGTCTTGTTCTCTGTTCCTGCTTCCTGCGGAGCCTGGAGGCACAGCGACCCCAGGGGCGATGCTGTCCCCATGCACTGAGTGGTCAATAGTGTGAGCCCAGGAGGCTGCCAGAGGCATCTCCTGGCTGGGGAGCAGCAGCCAGAACCGTATGGGGAAGAGGCCAGGGCTCTGGCCGGCAGCTCAGCTGGGTGGGTTTGGTCCACTTTGCTTGGGGTGATGAAACCTCGTCACTGCTTTTGGCAAATGATCTCTTCTGCAAACAGTTGACATTTACAGGGGTGAGTTCAGTTCATCTCATTAAATATTACCTAATATAGACTTTACTCAAATAAATTAATATTTCACTGTGGCCCAATAATTAGCGAATAACTCAAAATTAGGAAGGCCGGGAAGGGAACTGGGCAGGGGCCGGGCTCTGACTTCCTCGAGCGGCAGTGCCACATTTCTGTGCCCTGGAAGTTTGGCTGCCGTGGCCGGCTTGGCAGGCGCACAGGCAGGCTGCGGCGCAGCAGACTTGGGGCAGGCACCAGGACCGTCTCCTGCTGGGCCCTGGCACCTGTGCTTGACTCGCTAACATGATCTTACTCTCGCTTTGCAGCAGCCAAGAGTTTGCTGAAGAAACCAGACGGAGTGAAGGTACGTCCAGCATGCGCTCCCGGAATCTTTTCTGAGAATTTGCACTGTTACATGTGACCCCTGGGTCTTTGCAGAGTGTTTTTATAGTTCCTGCAGAGAATCAGGTTGAAGTGTAAAATAATTTCACACACAAAGATGAGTGATATTTACGCCAAGAAAAGCTGTATTTTTTTCTGTTCTATTACATATGAAACAATCATGACAGATAATACTTTTATGTGGAATTGCTATGGAAACAGAATGTCTAACCCCCTCTGGTTTCCTGTGGTCCTAAACTCTCCCAGTCACCTGAAAGCCTGTGACGCCAGACCTTCCCTGCACATTGACTCTGCTGAAATATGTGGCCTGAGAGGGCCGCACGTTGGGTCTGGAGATCGAGTGTCCAGCTCCTTGGCCTGGGCCCTTTCTCGGGGGCCCCAGCTGTCACTGTGCTTCTGTCTAAGGTGCTGAGACGCTTCTAGGGGAACATTTTACAAACTTTCCAAGAAAGGAATACAACGTTTTCACCTTCTTGGATTTCTAAAGAGGATAATACGACTGATTTTCTGTTGATTCCATTTTGTTTCATGGCAATTTACCTTGGAATATAACCATGTATTTGCATTATGTTTATCTTTCCAGAGCGTTACCTGTATGTTTTCTTTAATACTTTTCTTTCTCTTCCAATGGCAGATGCATACATTCCTCACGAGCACTTCAACATTCTCAGGATTAGTTACTATTCTAACATTTGAACTTGACCCAAAGTCAGGTGCTCAGTTCACTTTGATAATATGACATAGGAAATGGTGGGTCCCTGTGTCCTCGCCCGCCCCTCTCCTCACCACCTGCCTGCAGGACGGGACTCACAGGGCAGCAGCCGCGCCCCGCACTGCCTATCGCCAGTCGCCTCCTTCCTGCTCAGGGCCCCCTGTCTAAATTTCAGCTTCACGGGGGGCTTCTGCCCTTTCCCAGTTAATGTGGTGGGAGTGTGAGGTTTCACCCTTCCCCGGAGGCAGCGTTCCCTGCGCTGCTCTGTGCCATTCTCGGACGCGGAGCCCACAGCTCCTACCGGGCACAGGTCGCCACTGGTCTCCTCGGGCAGAGACACTTCCTGAGCGGCTTTCCTAAAGGAAAGGCGTTGTCCTGAGCTTTGCACTTTGATACCCAAAAGCTTAGCCGGCCCTGTTTTTAATTTCCCTCACTGACTGGTGAGGTCAGGAAAGGGGGTCCAGTCAGTGTGTTCGAGTGGGGTGGGGGGTCTGCCTACCAGGCTCTCCCCCGGGGAGAAGCTGCACCCAGGAGCCAGTCACACGGGGGCAGTGCAGGGCTCTCAAAGCACAGTGTCCACATCACCTGTGTATGCGTGGGTGTGGGCGTGTGTGGGTATGTGTGTGCTCATGCGTGCACGTCGGTGTGCACAGGTGCATGTGGAACACTCTCACTAAAATAAAGCAGTTCTTGGCGTCCACATCCTAAGGAGAAAACAATGAACTCTTTTTGTCTCAGCAAATAAAAACGCAGAATTCCTCTTTCCTTGTTTGCATCCACTGACATGATGAATGTAGCGTCTTCACCGTGTGTGCACGCAGGGCCCTGTGACCTCTGGGGAAGGTCAGCCCTCTGACCTCTGACCGTCAAGCCGAGCATACCTCCCGGGTACGAGGTGACGGGCTGCACACCCCCCTCGGATGTTCTCTGTGCACAGGAATACTGCACTCTATCCCTCTTTTGTAGGCTCCATTTTCTCTTGTTTTGGCTGCTGCACAAATTTTATGTTCAAGTCTGTGAAATCTTACTTAAAGAAAAGTTTCAAACAAACTATCTGCCAAAGACAGAGGGCTATTAAAAGGGTTTTCCGGTAAGGGGCCCCTGAAGTCTTCTGCCTTCTCCTGCATGTCACAGAGTGCAATGTGACCGTGTGCCATGTAGGCACACAGAAGTGGACGAACAGAAAAGCCAAATGTCATGTACCCTCGTCAGCTGCTGAGCCTCCTGTCCTCCTCTCAGTGCTGGTTTCAGTGTGGCCCGGGTGTGAGATAGAGGAAAGAGTTCCCCAGAGGGCCAAGCATTCCTTGGGGTGATTGCTTACACTCTTTGGCATTCATTTTTTAATGTGGTACGTTTTTCTCTGTAAGTCCTTATGTATATTTATACTACAGTTATGGGGTGTGTTCCTTCAGACCATACTGATATGTGAAGAAAACACCTAGAGAATGTCGTAGAAGACAGTAAATGTAAGCGTCTTTTTCTGTTTGCTGGCCACAATGTAAGTCATCACGCGTGAGTTTAGACGGGTGCTGGCTGCTACTGTTAGCCCGTGACTCTGTTCGCCCAGGCTCGGCTGTGCAGTCCAGGGGCCACTGTGTGCAGAGTCTTCTCTGGGCCCAAGGCCGACTTCCCAGCCCCAGGCGCTTGCACAGTGGGGCTTCCACAGGGACAGCGATCTCTTCTGTGAGGTTGGACCAGTGGCATTCAAGTGCAGGGTGGCATTCCCAGGTGTGATCTTCAGCAACAGCAGCAGAACTTTGACAGGAAACCTAGTGAAAAGTAGTTATTTACCACCAGAATATGACAGTAAGGTCAGTTTGCCTATTTATATTTGATGGTGTATTTTTTTAAAGGAGACCCAGATGTACCATTTTTGAACAAATTTATAAAGCCTGCATTTCATCTGAAGATCTAAGCTTTTAATTGAATGCTCATTAAATAAAGGGACGAGGGCCTCCCAGAAAGCCGGTCAGTGGGGAGCTGAGCCTCCAGGACAAAGTGAAAGCAGGGACAGGCACCTCGCGGTGTGCAGGTGGAACTGGCGACAGAGGGCCCCTGGGAGAGTGTGGGCGACAAACCCACGCAGGCCCAGGGCCACCTCGAGCTCCGCTGCAGCCGCTCGGTGCTTCGGGACGGCACCGTGTGTCTCACGTTGTTTGCAGTTTTCTTTATTCTCATGTCGATATCTCCAGTAGACATGCTGCGTGTAGAGTTTGCTACCAGGGCTTTAAGGCATCTCTTTCTATTTTCTGCGCACCCACAGATAAACAACAAAGCCAACGTGGTAACTAGCCCCAAAGAAAATGCCCCTCCCCCGGCGCTGGTACAGCTGGACTCTGTAACCCTTCCTCTGCGCATTGCTGTCCTTCGCTTCTCTCGTGTGCTCGCCTTGTGTAGATACATATTATACACACTTTCTGTTGGGTTTTGTTTCTTTTGATTTTGCTTTCTAAGACATGACAAGTTCATCTTTCTCTTTTATTTTCTGGAGGCGGTTGTCAAGCTGTGTGTGTCTGACGTGAGATGCCTAGCTCTGTTGCTGAGCATCGCTGTAGCTGGGGTCCCTGCCGCCGGCCTTTGCATGTGCCCAGGATGTGCTGTGAATGCGCTTTGGTGGCTCTTGGCTCTCCTGATGCCGGGGGGCACAGGGCCAGTTGCTGAGCTGGAAGCGCAGACCTTATTCTGAGCCCCTGCCCACTTGCTAATAGATGTTGGCTTTGTAAGGCCTCACTGTGAGACGGAGAGCCTCCAGACCATTCAGGTTTGCTGTCTCCCAAATTAGATGGTCACTGTTTCACGTTACCCCAGAGGATGAGACCACGCAGCTCAGAGCGTCAGTCCCTCCCGGCACCAGATCGGGCGTTTCTCTGGCATTCACACTGGCAGCAACCATGCCAGCTTACCGCCTTGAAGCATGCTGCTGAGTGTGAGGTGTGACGGCTGGAACTCAATGCTCTGAGTCTCACACTATTTTCTCCAGAATGTTCCATGTTTGGATTTAGGATTTCCAGAAATGTTTCTGGCTTTGTACTGTCCTGTGTACTGATATCTTAAAAGGCTTGGGGCTTATTTCACTTGAGTGATGCAGCAGGGCCCATTTAACACGTCAACAGGACAGATGGACACATCCGGATGGCAGGCTATCTCCTGGTCACAGTGCGGATCCCAGGTCCAGCAGGGAGGGCAGGAGAGGCCAGCAGGTGGTCAGAGGGTCCCCGCAGCCTCACTGGGAAGGGCTTGTGGCTGCCACCAATGCTCAGGCTGCCACGGCCTCCTGCTGGTGAGGCATCGTGGGACAAGAGTCAGTGTGTCATCCAGGGAGAGGAACGAAGACTTTTTTTGTGTCACTTATTTGAGTATTATCTTCCACTTGGGAATATTTCTTCAATTTTCTGGTGGAAAAAAATAGGAAAAATAATTTTTTATGGAAAAACATGGCTTTACAAACAAATCTTCTAAGCATATAGTCCATAAGTGAAAATCTTTTTGATATGAGTTGACACAAGACTTAACAGCAAACTATTGTGACTCCATGATTACTTGTAGAACCCTGTAAATGAACCTTTTACATGTTCTTCGAATTTCTTATGGACTTTGAAATATATTCTGTAGGATAGTCCTTTTTAAGTCCAATGGTTCTACATTTTCCAAGGGTGTTTATTTGTGCATTAGTTATAGTGAGATACCTTAATCAATCCTAAAGACACTGCAGCTGAAAAAATATCTTCAGAGAATCTGAAATCCCCCTCACAGTGTTCTCGTCTCTCATGTCATTGGCCATGGGCACAGGCCCCTCGCTGAGGAGCGGGACAGTGCCCGGTGCTGGGCGGTGAAACAGTGGCGTCTCTGCAGGTCTGCAGACTTCAAAGCCGGTCTGTGTGCTGATGGAATAAGGTCTTTGCATGCTGCCCCTTGGGCTCCGGGGTCCCCTCAGGGCTCCCAGAGACTGTTGTGAGGCCTGTCCATTGTGGCCTCTGCTGCGGGCACCATGGCTTCTGCTCTGTCCCTGTCAATGCTGGGGGCTGTTTTCCCTGCTCTGCCCACACCAGTCAGAATATACTCACTGTGCAAACTGTTTCTTTCTCTATTTTGTTCTCACTCAGGAGCCCCAAACCACTGTAATCCACAACCCTGATGGAAACAAGGTATGTGGAGAGCACAGTGTCACGCTCTCACAAGGTCACACAGCCCCCCATAGCCAGAGCACACTGTGTGACCCAAACACGGGGGCGAAACCTACCTTGGGCTGGCACACTTTCCTGTGGGCCTGGTTCACCTAGAACTGTGCCCAGTGATGACTTACGGGAGAAGGGAAGCGCACTGTTAGTAAGAACTGGGAGACCGCGTCTTCACGTCGCGGTGACACTCTCCACAGCTGGGCCTGGCCCTGCTCTCCCCACGCCTGCCTCTCCCTGTGTCTCATGCGTGTCCCGCATGAGGCGCTAGAGTTTCTGCTGTACCTCCCACTGGCTTCCAAACACCAACCTGAGTTCATAGGTATTCGTTTAACGTTGCTTTTGAGTTTGTTTATTCTGTTGTTATTGTGCTGTTTTCTTTAACTCCCTGGTGGTGGTGGTGTTTTTGTGGTTTGGCGTGAATTGGCAGACAGTCAGAGGGTCTCGCTGCTTGTGAGCTGTGTGGCCGTCGGACGACACGCCTGCAGCCACAGATGCCGAGCCGACTGGGCTGAGAGAGGCCCGGAGCGCCCTGAGCGCCGTGGGCTATCGGGGAGGCGTTCTTGCCGCGTAGCAACACGAGTGTGCACGGCTGCGGGGGAGCGGAGACACTTCCTGAGCACGTGTCCTGTGTCCACACCAGTGTTCTCACACGTCACCATAGTTCTTTGGGGTGGGGAGAGTGCGTCTGCAGACTTTCACAGACGAGGCCTTTGTCTGCTTCCCCTTCCTGTTATCAGCAGCGTTTCAGTCAGGAAGTACATTGTCTGCTTTAACACTTGGTTGGTCAATATCAAAATCGTCAAAGTAAAGGACATAAAGCGTTGGTTACACTCTTTATCATGAGACGCATCAGGTTTTTACAGCATGGCACTTAAGATGCTCTAAGTCAGCGACTTCCCACCCTTTTCGTCTCATGGCACGCGTAACATGATCATGAAAATTCTACCACACACCAAAAATAATTTTTTTTGCCAGTCTGACCCCAAAAATAGGTATAATTTTGATTCATTCACACTAGATGGCTGTTGTTGTGTTAGCTGTTGTCATTTTTTTATTTTGACAATTTAAAGGAAAAGAGGTTGGGTACTGCGTGTCTTACACATTCTTGCGCACACCAGTTGGAAACCACTGGTCTAGGTCCCTAAAGACTTGAGCTAGTGAGGAGCCGCCCCCAGCAGCACACCCTGTCCCGTGCGTTAGCCGGGGGGCCCAGGTGCACGGCTGGGGGCCTGCGGGGGCCATGGCTCTTCCCGTGGGCGCTGCTGCATGACACGCCCGCTGGCGTGAACCTGTCTGTTCGTAAGTGCCTGTCCACTTCACCGCGAGTTGAAGTGTGAACTCTAGGCCACATTAAATGCATGAAAACTCTGGTTTTGTGTGGATGGAGACTCTGGACACTTGTCTAATTTGTCTGTCCCTTTGGTTTAAATACTCTATACGATAGTGACATAAATTGTTTTTTTAAATGTTGAGTCTCTAAAAGGACACTGACTGGCATTTGCATCATTTTGCAAAGTCTGTTCTTTGTCACTGAGCACATAGTTATTGATTGGAAGATTGTTTCCAATTTTTTGTCTCTAGTCTTCAATCATTGAAAGTAGAAAATTGTGTCTTATGAATGTTAATGGAATTTCATTGCTAGAAAAGATATCATTAATGGAAATATTCATCAGACTTTTTTTCAGGAGTGTGTCTTGGCGCTGCTAGTCACGGTGTCCTTTCAGGTGTGCTCCAGCCTTGTGGTAGTTGCCCAAGGAGGCCCCTCAGCTTTCCATTAAGGGAACAGGTTTCTAATCAGTAACAGCCCATTCTGATTCAGAAATGAATGAAAAACCCTAATTGTCCTTAAGTAATGACTCCTTAAGTAAGTAAATGTCCAAAGTAAATGACTCCTTAAAATCTCACTGTGCTGATCACAGACATGGGCGCTCCAGGAAGTGCGTCACCTGGTCAGCACCTGGCTTCCCGTGGGGTGGTGCTCGGAGAGGCTTTCTCTCTCCGCGAGGAGCGGGGCAGTGGGCAGGCTGTGGGCACAGAGCTGGAGGGCTGCCTCACAGAGAAGGGGCTGTTTGCTGATCAGAAAAAGAATAAAAATTGTACTCTTTGAAGGTTCTAATTCACTCGGCTCATAGAGTCAGTTTCTTCTGAATACATAGAAAAAGCACACCTTCCGGGGCACTGTCACCAGCGCGCCCTCAGACCGCTCTCCAAAGGAGGTGCACCTGCAGGTCACCTGGGTTTGCGCTGCTTCGGAGCTCAGGCAGCCAGAGCCTCCGCCCCCCCCACCCCCTCGTGTCTGCAGCACGTGGCCCTCATCTCTGTCAGAGCCACAGGGACTCGGTCCCTTTGCATGTCGGTGCGCACACGGCCTGCTGAAGAGTTCTGCATGATGTGAACGTCACGTGCCAGATTTTTAAGAACAGAAAAAGCCAAGCTGTTTCTGGTTCGCCACTGACAGTGTGTTTTCTTCTCGGCAGGAGTCCACAGAGAGCTCCAACACCACGATTGAGGACGAGGATGTGAAAGGTACGTGAGGCTACAGCCCCCATGTGTGTCGGAGAAGTGTGCTAGTGTCAGACAACTAACACACTGAGGGACCAGGCCTGCACTATGACACACAACTCATTTCCTTCTTACTAGTATCGTGTTAGTGTTTTGATTATATGTATGGATTTTGTCAGGTTTTTTGCACACGATATTCTTTTCTGTGTTAAAACTATGGACAAGAGAGGGGATAGTCAAGCACGTTGTGACTTGAAACTAGGAGTGGCAGTTTGGACACATAATACCAGATTGTAACTGCGTCCGTCCAGAGGAGCCACACTGTGTCTGTGTGTTGCATTCGTGCCTGGCACTTCCTAGAAACCCGTTTCTCCTCCAGGACGGAGTCCAGCACCTAGTTTCAGCTGTTGGTGCTGTCCGGTGCTATCTGGCGGGTGTCGCGGGGACTGGCACCAGGCGGCGTTTTCCTCATGTGCTTTCCTGATATATTCTCAGCCCCACTGGGTGCAGAAGCCCAGGTCCTTTAGCTACGTAGGTGTCCCTGCTGCATGCCCCACAGAAGGCGCACCCGCAGCACCCTGCTCTCTGGTCATGGCTATCTTAGAGGGATTCACTCGCGGCCCCCGGTTTGCACTTCTGTTCCTGGTTTATAATTCAGTGCAGTACAGTTTCTGCAGGACACTCGTCTCCGAGCCAGTGGAAGCACGTGGCCACAGGGATGTTTAGAGCAGCAGTCGGAAAGGAAAAGTGTAAAACAGACGCAGAGAAGTGACAGTCAGTTAGTGAGGCTTCCCCAGAGAGCTGGTGTGCCTGGCAGTGTAGCTGTGGGCTGGGACTCCGTGGGGGCGTCAGTGAGATCGTGCTGCAGAGTGAGGACCCTGGAACGCCTCAGGCCAGGGAGACAGGGAGGCCCCTTAGGAAGCACAGAGGGCCATGGACCCCTGCCTGTCACCCAGCTGCCGTGAGGCGGACAACTCTCCTCCAGTCGCCTAGGACAGTGAGAGGCCCCCATGGTAAACCCAGCATGTGTCCCAGCTGCTAGAGGAGGGCCAGCGCTGCCGCCACCGCCAGGGGCCTGGCCAGGGTGTGCTGAGCGGGTCTGTACCTAGTCCAGCACCCGAGGGCCTAAAGGTGGCTTCCAGATCGCACCATCAGTCCAACAGTCCGTGAGAGGATGAGAAGCAGCTGTGCCTTCAGGGGAGACTCAGAAAGCACCACCTGTGGCCCTTTCAGCTAAGCAGATGTTACCTCATCTTTTACACCTTCCCTTGAGCAAGAATTAGAAAAAAATAACTCCATGTAATCTGCTAGAGAAACTGAGTGTGTAAATAACTGAGTGACGTCAGGGGCCACGTTGTGTGCTCCCTGCGTCCTGGCAGTTCCGGCAGGCTCTGCACGGCCCCACTTGCCTCCAACCCCCTGAGCCTCGGTATAGAGCTCCCTCCAGGTTGGGAGTGGCGGTGGCTAAGCAGAGTCCCTGCCCTTTGCAGCTGATGGTGGATGGTTTTGGGTGGAAGGGAGTTTGTCAGCATTTTCAGGAAGCAGCCCTCCAGTCGCAGCCCAGGCCGGCTCCATCCCCTCTGGAGCCCCACAGTTCGGCACTGTCTTCACCCCCATCGCTGCACTGCGTCTCCACCCAGCAGCTGTGAGGGACACTGAGCACAGTGCTGAGAACACGCAACATCCAGTCCTGTCTGTTGGTCCAGCTTCGTTGGTCCTGCTACCAGGTCTCCGACTGTTCAGGGTCTGTGTTCAGATGCGTCTCTGATGAGCAAATCTACTATGAGGGGCACGTTCTAGTTCCTTCCACATTCCTGGGCCTCTCCACAGCACTCTGTCTCCCTTGCCTCCCTCTTCCTGCAGCCACTCTGTCAGCAGAGCCTCCTGCTTCTCCCTTCACAGCACAGGGTGCCCTGGAGAGGTTGACGGCTACACCCCAGCCACCTCAGTAGCCTGGCCTGAGACCCCGTCCCCTTTCCCTCCATTCTCTGACATGGTGGTCAGGGGGGCCCTCGTCGGCCAGATCCACCTGGAGCGAGCTCACGAGGTGAGGCGGCCACCAGGCCGGCCCTGTCAGGTCTGTGCCGTGCACGGGAGGCTGCCCAGGCCTCCGTGGTTGGGCCTGCCCTGGCTTTCCCCGGACCTCGTCCCCGCCCCCGTAGGAGCAAAATTAAAATGGTTTGAACAGCTTAATTTTTTTTTTATCTTGAGGGCTTATTGAACAGGGGACTTCTGCATAAGTGAGCTTTACAGTAATTTCCTGAAACTATTCTTGAGTAGAAATTTGGTAATTTTTAGGTCTGGTATTTCAATAAAATATTATAGATTATTAAACCAGTCAACTCCAGAATCTTTGACGGATTTGATTTTAAAAGCCAAAATATTGGAAATTACTCTCCGAAATGTCAACTGATTTGTCAACCCAGTGAAATAAAAGTAGTCAGTGAGAAACCAGCTGTTCACTGCACAGGAAACTCCAAACACAGCTCGGCTGACAGGCACCTCTTTCTGTACAACCGCCAGGAGCGTGAAAATGACCCTGATTTGTGTATTTTCCTAAGATAGTAACTGTCTCCGGAGTTGTTTTTGTTAATGGCAGCATGGAAAGACTTCTATGACATTGGTGTGATGATTAATTACAGCCAGGGCCCAGTAATTAAGTCGTCAGTCACCTTGCACGGTGGTTCATTAAGTTTATGATTTCAAAATACTGGATGAGGCATCACAGGCTGGAAAGGATGTGGATTAGTGAACTGAACAGCCGGCGGCCCCGCGCCAAATAAAGCTCGAGCTCTGGCCCAGCTCCTGAGTTTGCCAGGTGACCAAGCAAGTCACCGTCACCTCTGTCCTCCATGTCTCTGGCCTCCAGATCCCTGAAAACTCTGAGAAAGGCAGAAGTTAAATGAACTGGAACTCCAGATTTACACCCAAAAGCTCAACAGCTATTGCAGTTGCTCGTTATGCAGCTGGTGATCATCAAATAAGTCCCTCCGTAGGCAGAGTTCACGGGAGAGCTCGGTGTGCGGCGCTCTGCTGAGGTCTTGGTGACAACCAGTGTGCTCCGGTCGGGCCAGCCCATGTGCTGCCGATCCCATCACAGACCTGCCGGACTTCTGAGGAAGCTCCTTAGTGAGTGGTCCTGCCTCAGCTCACTGGCGAGTCCTGAGGCGGAAGTGGACCCTCAGGCAGCTGTGATCTTCCCTGTACTCGGCTCTGTTGAAAGAAGTCAGTTCACACATGGACTCCATGCATCTGGCTTATCTTACCGGACCTGCGCCAGCATCTCACTGGGCCCTCCCCGGCACCTGCGGCGCTGTGGCCTTGCACTCAGGGGTCCTGCTGCTGCTCCTGAGACGTGCAAGAGCCACAGGGGCTTTCAGGAAGCATGGTCACACCCAGACCACCAGACCTGGTCGCCCTCCCCACACACTTGGCATTCGGCGGGCATTTCCCAGGGCACACTCGGTCCTAGGTGCTGAAGGTAGGAAAGGGTCCAGTCCCAGTCAGATAGGTGAGCATCCTGTTGTTAAACAGAAACCGGTGAGGCCGGAAGTCATCCTGACACCAGGGCCCCACGAGCCACATGCCGCCTGGAGAAGGGCAGGTCCTGGGGCTGTCCGGCGCTTTTGTGCAACAGGTCCAGGGCAGAGATGTAAGAAGTTGTGGAAGGGTTTGCACTGTCTGCGGACGAGAGTGGTGGGAGAGAGTGAGGCTGGGAGGTGCTGGGACGGGCACCGAGTCCAGCAGGAAGGAGGCTTTGCTGACTCTGGGCAGGCTGTGGGCAACTGTCTGGGGCGTTCCTGCGTACACAGGGTGCAGCCGTGTCTCTCTCCAGAGCACCACAGAATAGCCACCTGCAGGTTGACTCGGAATTTCAGCACAGGTTCTGGAGTGCAGGTCCCCAGCTGCAGGGCCTCCTATGGGGCATCTCGGGGCTGCTGCTGTGACACGAGGACCACAGTGACATCAGGTGGCTGCATCTGGAGCTCTCGGTGGCATGGGGGCAGAGCTTGAAGGACTCTCACAGGAGAGGGGGTTCTAAACAGAGGAGCAGTGAGAGGAAGGCGGAGGTGTGTCACAGACAGGACGCTAAGCAGGATAAGCGGGGAAGCTGGGCAGTGGGCCCGGAACTTCTGGGAGCAAATAATCGGAGAGTAAGAAATGGGTCCGAGGAGGGTGAGCGTGCATGCAGAGATGCATGATCGTGTGTGGGAGGGATGGGAGGAGAGGTGGCAGCAGGCTGCCGCTGGCATGCTTGAGTGTTCCTGGTGTCCAAGGTGAGGAGGTGCTCGATTTTGGGCTCCCTGGGTCCTAATGCTGGGCAACTGGACAGGCTTGTGAGCTTGAAGCCCAGGTCAGCAACAGATGTGGCAGTGCTCAGAGTGCGGTCCGGTCAGAGCGAGAGGAGCACCTGAGGTTGCCGGGGGCGAGCACAGGAAATTGTGAGACTGAGCAGCACCAGCGAATGTCTCCGTGACTGTGACTGTGACCGCAGCAGAAAGTCGCAGGCGGCATAGCAAAGGTGCAGGGGATGAAGGAGGGCGCAGGGTCCAGAGGGAACTCTGGGTTTATAGCCAACAAACTGCTAAAATTGTGGTTCCGATAGAAAAATGACTTTAGGAAGAGAAGTGTTAGGAGAGTTGGAAAGTGTTTTCTCTCGTTGTCAGTGAGCAAGACAGGCTGCTTGTAGTTGCTGTTTCCACGTGTCAGGGTAGAGTTTTACACGGCGCTCTGATCACCAATATACTGCAGTGGCCTGTGGCAAAGACCCCGGAGTCAGGCGTCGGAGACCACTGGGGCTGGTTCTGGGCCCCTTCCATCAGGTGCTTCCCGAACGTCCACTGGGTGCCGTGGTCTTGGCCAGCGCTGGGTTCTGTGCTGCGGCCCCTGCTCTGCGGCTGATGGAGCAACGGAGAAAACTGATCAACCCCCACACACAGACGAGCATGTGGCACACATGTGCTGAGCGCTTTCGAAGTGCAGGTGCAGGAGGTGTGCACTCCAGGCACAGGGACCTCTCCCAGCAGCAGCGTCAGGAGGCGCAGCAGGGGGAATGATAGCTGATAAAAGAAAGGGAGGCAAAGATGGGGGGACAGCTCCCAGAAGGGAGACTGCGTTGGGGGGTATAGGGCAGGTGCCAGGATGACACATGTCACCGTGAGCAGGCCCTGTGGGGGGCAGAGGGGCAGCCGGAAGGCAGGGCCTCCCTTCTCCCTCTGACTCTGGGCTGCATGGGCCGTGCTTGTGCCAGGGGACGGGGAAGGAGGGACGGGGACCGGTGCACCCAACACAGAAAGGCAGGGTCCCCAGGACTTGAGAGACTGGCGAGGGAGTCCAGGTGGTGCTGGGCTCCATCTGGCTGGGCCCCAGATGGGGGCATTGTCCTTGTGTGGGCTGGAGGCCCGCGGTGAGCAGAGAGGTGTGGTGGTGGCCCTGTTTCGGGAGAAGGGACCCAGAACCTGCTGCCCGACTTGTGCTTTCCTTCTCCTTTGCTGTAACAGTCAACACTGTGTCCTCAGCTACAGGGTTTCTCTATTGCCATAGCAACACAGGCATCTGTTCAACCTAAAGGGATCAAATGCAAGGGGGCAGTTTGGGGTGTCCCATTCTCCCAGTCTCACTCTCCACAGCGTCCTCTGTGTCCTGGGACTGGGCCAGCTGTCACTTCAGAGGCCACCCAAGTGAATCACCAGCTGCCCCATCCGGTCAGGGCAGAATATGTGGCAGCCCCTGTCACAGATGGTCTCTGGGGGCTGCACATGTGGCCGTCAGCCAGCAATGAGCAAGGGGGCGGCTGAAGAACCTGTTTCTGGTGTCCTCTGCTCTAACCCACGTGGTGCTTTTCTTACATCGTTGACTATGACATCGCTAGTGACCTTTTTGTGAATGTCGTAATTGCACACGATTGTCTCGTGTAATGTTGGGGAAGTCAAATTAGGTTTACAGACATTTATTTTAAACAAGGAGTGCCCTACCCTGGGTGACCAGGAGTCTTGAAAGTGAATGTAAACATTTCAGTCCATGGTAAAAAATCTGCTTAATGAAGATCAGATTCACGAAAAGTGCAAACTAGTTGCCTTTAATCAATAATGAAGTAACACCAGACTTGAACTCTTCTGGAAAGATGGGGTGAATTGCCTTCCTGACCCCCCAGGTTACTGCCAGCGATTTGAGAAAATATCCCAGGGTTCTTAAGACAAAATTCAGTGACCTGCAACTTTAAAAGTATTTTATCCATCAATTTCATTAATAGGAGAACAGTGCTCTGAAATCAAGAAAAGGTTATCAATATCAACTGATGAAATTGACAGAGTTATTTAGCACTCATCCTATTAAACGTGCCAGATAAAACTGCTTAGCGCATACAAAGAAATAACATGTTTCTTGCCCACCGGGAGCTTTTACTTTAGGGAGGAAGACGGGTTACACAGCAAGCACAGTTTGCGAAGAGTTTAAGCAAGTGGTGACCTGGCTGAATGAAGCAGCGGCCGTGGGCCACAGCCTGTCGCCTGTCGTAGCTGCCGAGTGAGCGGCACGCAGGGCGGGCACGTGGGCGGTGCGGCCAGAGAAGAGGTCACCCTACGGGTGGGCTCTGAGCTGAGCGGACAGTAGTAACTGCGGTGTGGGCTGGGACAGGGCACAGCCACGCACCGAGCCTCGTGGACGGTTTACTGGAGGCCGCTGAACTGCATGACGTTAGGTACAGGGTGGGCATCCTCTTGTGGAGCTGGTGGAGACGAGCAGTGAAAAGTGCAAATACTTAGATACAAAGTTAATGCCGCAGGGGGTCAGCACTAACCACAGAGCCTGGGCCTTTGGGTGGCTGGCCTCCAGCACGCAGCACCGCCATGGTCCTCTCAGAGGTGCGTGCCCTGGGGTCCCCAGGAGGCCCTGGGCAGTGTGAGTCCCACAGGCTCAGGAAGGGCTGGCCCGGGTGGGCCTGGCTGCTGTGTGTGCGAGGAGGTGGGGGCACAGCGGCCCACCTGTGTCAGGGGAATGTTGTTGCCTGATGTTCCTGGCTTTGTCCCCTGCTCGTACCAACTCTCTACCTTTGCCTTCAGCCCGGAAGCAAGAGATCATCAAAGTCACTGAGCAGCTGATCGAAGCCATCAACAATGGAGACTTTGAAGCATACACGTGAGTACACACCCGTGACTGTGCTCTGCACACATGGCGGTGTTTTCTATGGAATGCCTTTTCCGGTGCACTGGGTTCGTGTGTGTTTGACCCCAGGTTTGGCATGTCAGCAGTAGCTTTATTTTAGGATATAAAGGACTTACATGCCCCAGGAGAGAAATAAATATATTCAAGATTTGAGCAAGCCAGGGGCCTCTGAGTAGGACTGGGGTTTATTTCTCAGTGCACAGCAGCGTGACCACCACACCTCCATACAGAGACACAGGGCAGGAAGCACTTAGAGAGGACACGTCGACGCGGGAAACGTCCTCGACGTGCTGCAGGGGTGCAGGGAGGAGAGGGCGCAGCTTCCCCGTCAGCTGTACCTCTTGTCTACACGTTTGTGGTTTGGGTGCAGGTAAAGTCGGGCTCAGCCTTTCCGTGCCCCCCACTGGCCCCCTGGAGTAAAAGACTGGGAATGCAGAAGGTGGGGCTGGTCTCTGAGCTGCAGAGCACAGGGGGGAGTCGCAGTGAGAAGCCAGGGTGGCGAGGCCGCCTGCGGAAAGGAGGCTGGGAGGCCCAACAGTCAGTGGGAGGTGGTGCGGAACACTCAGGAGCTCGTACCTGTGCGGAGGACTGAAAAGTGGGGAACGGGGCAAGGGGCATCGTCATCAGGGTCCCGCGGCTTTCGTCCTCTAATTCCACTGACCAAAATTCAGTACGGCCGTGAACTTTGCATCTGAACCACGGATGGAGGGTGAGCAGAGGCATATGTTGAAGCAGTGTTCCCATAGGGGAAGACTTGGAAACGTCTGTGACCCACATTATGGTTGCTGTGAGGGAGGAAAAGGAAAAACAGACATTGCCTTTGGGAGAACAAATGGGGTTTTTTCCTGCTTCTTTCCAAGTTTTAAGAAGAAGGTATTACCTCCACCATCAGCTACAAATAGCCACGTATAAAATGTGGGCAAGAGAAATAGTGTGCAGCTGAACCAAGTCCAGGACTGCTCCCTGGGTTAGAGTCGCGTGGGCGCGTGTCCATTGCGTCGATTCCCGGACGGTCCGGAAAGCCCTGGGCGCAAGGCCGACAGTGACTGGTGCAGCGCAGCCGCGAGGTGCCCCTGATCGCATTGCTGGTGTGGCTTTGTTACACCCGGGCGACTCTCCAGACACAAGAACAGTGTTTTCTTTTAACCCTCCTTGTGCAAGAGCATCCCCGTGGAATGGCACAAGCATATTTTGTTGGTGGTAGTAACCAGGCAAAAGGGGCAAATTGTATGTCCCGTATTCTCACATAGCTGAAAGTGAGTGTTTTAAATGACGCAATTCCTTGGAACTCCCTTAGTTCACTGGTTCCCTAGCTTGTGGTCTGGCCCGATCGTGTGCAGTCGGGCCCGGGAGACCCCGGGATGGACCAGGGCAGCTCTGCCAGCCACCTGGTCCCGAGACTCCTGCTCAGACCAGTCGCGCCCACAGGCCACGTGCAGCTTTGGGAACCGCTCACCAGTGCGGAGCCCATTACAGGATGCGTGAGAAAGAGCGGATGAACAGGTTTTCAAATATACTGCCTCCTTGTGGTCGGGCAAAAAGCTACATCCTAGCACAGCGATTCTCCAGCAGTTGGTGCTGATGTGGACGGTAAAAACTCGAAGCACCAGTGCCGACAGCCAACGCTGTGTTTGCAGAGGGAGACCTAGTGCCAGAGGAGTCAGCTCCTGTCTCCACAGGACCACTGTTTTCCCGGTTCGCCCCTTAGAAAGAGGTTGTGTGTATTTGACCTTGAGCTTAAAAATAGCAGCCCCCAGAACGTTGAGGTGAAGTTTAAAACCCCCTTTCACCCCCAGCTCCCGTTTGAGGCTTTCTTTGCCACGTAGAATACCACTGTGATTTTTTATTTTGAAAGTATGTTCCACTTTAAAAGTGTATTTAAAAAAACCTCGGTCCCATATTCTGTGAACCAGGGAGTTATCTTTTTGAAGACTGTGTTTCTGTTGAACGGTTGAAAAGTTTTCCCTCCCAAATAGAGAATTTCCACGTGAAATTTAGAGGCAGACCCAGCAGATTAAGACTCTTCTGTCCACTCCGTGAACTGCTCACGCTTCCAACCCAGGTGTTACGTCCCCTGCTCTGAGGAGCTGCCCCTGTGTCTCTGGGGACTCCGTGCTTACCCAGGGCTGTGCACATGTGCCAGCCCCACACTGTAGCCCCACACACTCCACAGTGCACGGTGTGAGCCTGCGGCCACCATGCTCCCCCCACACTCACTCCAGGGAAAGCCCCACACAGGCCTGAAAGCCCAGCACACACCTCCTTCCTTTCCCAGACCCCTGCCTCATGTTTAAGTTGTCTGGTTAGCAGACATGCTGCATTCGTTTCTAGTCCAGGATTAACTGTTGTGTTACAGTCGTTTGTTTCAAAGGACGTTCACCATGAAACAGGCATTTAACCAGCCTTTGCTGAATAAATGTGCACACAGGAAACCCGCTGGCTTTCTCTGAATACGTATTTAAATGGTATATTTCTTTGTTTAATCCTATTTTCAGGATTAGAAAGAAAACTCATATGTGCATTTGAACTGCTTGTTAATTTTATTTTAAAAATTAAGTAAACTTTTGCCACAAGGTAATTGAGTTTGTGGACGTCACCAGGAAGTATAGGACATGGCACCTGCTTTCCGATCAGTCGTAACACAGATGTGTGTCTTGAACGTAGAAGGTGTCAAAAATTACTCCAAAATATTTAATTTCAGGACCAGAGTTGGCTTCATAGGGCTTGGAGAGGGACTTGGACTTGGACTTGGACAACATCTAAAAGTAATAAACTTCAGCTGAGAGTGAGAAAACTGGGGAGGGCCCAAAGCTCGCCATGGCGACAGCAGCGCAGGTGTCTGGAAAATGCTGGTTTAGGGTCCACTCCTCAGCCCGCCGCACCAAGGCCTGCGACAGGAATTGTATGTTTTTCATGTTTTTTAGAGACTGTTTTCCTCGCTGAATGTCGGGTCAGCCGGGTGTACGTATACGTGTGAAGCCACAAAACACATTCACTCTCTTATCGATCATGTTTATTTCTTTCCCACAGGAAAATCTGTGACCCAGGCCTTACTGCCTTCGAACCCGAGGCTTTGGGCAATTTAGTGGAAGGAATGGACTTCCATCGATTCTACTTTGAAAATGGTATATTTACTCTACCTTTAATAACACACCTTTTCTAAGTTCTCTTTGAATTTCTCCCCAATTTGCTTATTCTTTGGCTCTATTATGCAGTGAGAATTTTTAATATTTGAAATTGAAAACTATTGACAGGGTTAAAAGTGTTGGTGTGGTTTGAAACAATACCTGATCTTGCATGAAAAGTAATGTTGATTGAACACACCCAAGGAAGGCTCAGTAAAGGTGTGATGTAAGCTGCAAACGAGTTGCCAAAAGAATGTGTTGTTTCGAGTTCTGCTGTCCTGCTCTCTCTCAGCTTTGTCCAAGAGCAGCAAGCCGGTGCACACCATCATCCTGAACCCCCACGTGCACCTGGTGGGCGAGGACGCTGCGTGCATCGCCTACGTGCGGCTCACTCAGTACCTGGATGGCGGCGGCCTGCCCAGGACCATGCAGTCCGAGGAGACCCGCGTGTGGCACCGCCGGGACGGCAAGTGGCAGAACGTGCACTTCCATCGCTCGGGGTCGCCAACGGTGCCCACCAAGTAGGTGTCCCCTCAGCCCTTGCTCACAGCATGATGCTGGCGCTCAGTCGCCCTGGCGGGAGCAGGCATTCACACAAAATGCCCTATAGTTCTCTGGGCAGATCCCCCTACCCGCCTCTTCTGGGCTGAAGCCCATCGAGAGCAATGAGTGGTTCTAGACAGGAGCTCTCCAGGCCTCGACCCGGCCGAGCCCTCTCGGGGTTGAATTGGGGAATCCGGGCAAGAGGGCAGACTGTGACTTCACTGTCATGCTCCGCAGCGGGGAGGAAGAATGAGCGAGTTTCTAAAATGGTCAGAGCGGTGCCAGGAGTCTCCAGTCCCAGGGGACCCACCGGGCTCAGTCCCGGATGTTGGGAGAAACGTGTAAAGTGCAGCACAGAAGGTGCAGGGGTCAGGGTCGGGGTCTGTCCCTGCGTCACTCCGCCAAGCAGCCATTGGACAGGCATGCATCACACACGAGCTCCTGACGGTGGCCACAGTGCAGGGGGCCTGCTCTTCTGGTTCAGACAGCACCTTAGCTCCCGAACCAGAGGAAGCCTGTGCAACAATCACAGTCGGCCTCAGAGTGGAGCGGGGTGAGCGGCCGGTGGAGCAGAGCGTGTGCGGCCATGTAGGGGTGTGACTCATGGGCACCATGGACTCCAGAGCAGCTCCTAAATCATGAGACAGAAGGATGCAGGGGAGACAGGCTGGGCTGGGAGGCACAGCATCAGGCACAGTGGTGGCAGGGGGTCCTGGCCCCACTGCCGTGGGGGACCCTGGGGCCACAGTTGATGGGGAACAAGAGGGCGATTCTCTCGGGGCAGGTGTGGCCCCTGCTGCTCTCGCCCCTGGTTTCCTCACCAGGTTCACCCTTTGACAACCGGGGGCGGGGGCGGTGGCGGTGAAGGGCACACAGTGGCCCTTCAGCTCACTCCAGAGAGCTGGCCAGGTCTCCCGGCTCCGTGACCACAGTGGTTTCTGGGGCCTTCTCTGTAGCCTCACCAGTCCACATCGACTGAGAGCTGGACCTGTGGCAAGTGCGCCCAACATGATTTTTATATGAAAAGAATTTTAGCTCTGTGTAAATATAAGTAATAAAAACATCAAATAGTCTTAACTCCCACTTTGTGAGAGACACACAGGGTAGAGAACTGCCTGGCTGGGGGGCCTCCGCAATAATCCTGTCAATAAGCCCGCTAGGGAAAACATGAGGTTGAAACGCAGTCTAAAACATACTGTCGCGAGCTGAGCACACGAGAGAAAGGCAGAAGGAACATGATCTTGAAGACCCCATTCTGTGTGTTGGCTACCCCAGGGAGGGGCAGGACAAGTGGCTTGTTAATGCAGCCGAGTGGTGGCCCCGCAGGGCCCACGGGTCCCTGGGGTGGAGCCCACTGCACGCAGCCCCTGTGCTGCGGAGGCCGAGCAGGCTTCCCCCACTGGGCCGCCCCGTGTCCCCGGTGGCAGAGACAGCCTGTCAGCAAGCACCGCTTTGTGGCAGAACTGCTGTGAGCGTGTGGCAGAAACCATTTCTAATGGCCCGAAAGGCATGAAATCATTTCTCTGTGGTCTTGTAAGTAGCACCCTGCCCCTGGCGCCTTGGGATCGGAGGTGCGACCAGAGAGCTGCCTGCTGTTTCTCTTCCCCTTGAGGGTGTTTTCTCCCACTTCACAGTCACTGGAAACCAGAACAGGTCTTTGAACTTCCAGCGTCTTTGCGTGAGCTCCAGGCCAATGTGGCGCCGTCCTGCAGCGAGGCTGCCACTGCACGGCCTCCGAGCTGCCCCGGGCTTCCAGCCGCGGCACTCAGCCGGCACAGGCATCTTTACCGTGCAGCCACCAAGCTATGCAGGCAGCTCTGGCCATCCAGACCTCACTGGGGCCAGGCTCTGGGGCTCCCCTGAATCCTGCCATTCCCAACACGCACTGGCCAAGGCTGGCATGTCCCTTAATCTGCCTGAAACTTCAAGCTCACCAAGTGGGGGACTGCAGAGGATAGTTGAGAGTTGACTGTGATTAAATGCGTGCCTGTGCCGTTGTTGATTGTTTCTTCTTCAGACAGGAGGCTCAGGTCTGTGTGGTTCTGTCATGAGCCTTCCCTGTCAGAGCTCTGCGAGGACAGGGTACCTGAAGCTAAGAGTCATGACAAAAGCTAGGGCTGAACTTAGAACCTGTTTCCACCAAGTGACGATGTTCATTATGAACTTGCTGGTAAACTTTATGGCCCTGCCAGCTTCCACGTGCAGTTGGATTTATAATAATAATGTGTTTGAAGCCTGGCCCCTGTCTCTGCAGCTTAGCACTGGGTGGACACAGGGACAGATCATTCATGCCGGCTCCCTGTGTCACCACTGCCTCTCTTCAACACTGTGTTTACCTTTCGGTGGTCACAGGCTAAGCTCGCTCAGACATGCATTCTCTCCCCATCGTTCCGCCAACTTGCGAGGCTGCGGCCTGGGCTCAGTTGTGACCGTTTTGTCTAACTGGCGTCTCCTCCCCTCCGTCTGCAGCTAAGTGTCCGCAGTGCCACGTCGGCATCGTGTCTCTAGGCCCCTGGACGGGACCGGGCCACCCCTGCCTGCTCGAGTGCGTGAGGCATGAAGGCCGGACCTGGTGCCTGTGGGACATGCGTCTCACCTCGCTGTCACCATCCTGTCCGCATTCACGCCTCGCCACAGGACATCGTGCAGACCGCAGGGGCCGCCCAGACCCTCGACCCTCCAGCCTGCTCGTTGCTTCTGTCGATGCCAAGATTGGACAGGCTCCCATGGCCGTTCTCCTGAGAACGGCTTGTAAGAAAAATGTACATTTTTAAAAACTCTTCGCTACTGATCTGTGTTGGCTTGTTTAACAAAAAGGGCAATGGCACATCCTGTTTCCCAGTGTGACCCTGCTAAGGGGAGTTTTACCTGAACGCGCTGCTGCTGGCTGACGGCGGGGGGCGGGGCGCCGGCAGAGTTTCCACCCCCCCCCCGGGGGGGAGTGTCCACGGGGGTGGACAGGGCGGCCCGAAGTCAAACCGGAGACAGAAAGCTTGCGTCACGTCTGAGTTGCTTCGCTTACAGGGTGCTGTCTCTGCGCTGGGGAACTCGTGGGACTGAGTTCTGTGTTTCTCAAGTCTGCTGTTTTCTTATTTTACCCCTTTTTTTCCTGACTTTCCCCCCATTCTCTTCTTTGCCTTTCTCTTGTCTGGTAGTGAGGGAGGAGGGCGCGGTTTGCAGAATGAAGGTAGATAAGGGCTCAGGCCTGCCGGCGTCGCTGGCCTGCAACTTGACCACCCTCGGGCCCCAGCAGCTCTGTTGGGCCAGTAAAGGTTGTCCCTTCGCTGGGGCTCCAGCTGGCACACGGAGCCCCGCAGTGGGAACCGATGGCGGGCGAGGCCCTGTCCCGTGCCCGGGTTTGTGCTGCAGGCACCAGGGGCAGGGCGCCCTCGAATGGCTGCTGTTCTGAAGTTAGGCCACAGCGTTTCCAGTCTCATCTGTGTCTTGCACCCGACTGCTGTGACGTGTGCTTTTCAGCGTCCTTTTTTCTCGGAGCAACATCACGTCCTGGCATGGGGTCAGGGTGCTCCAGTCCCACGGACGACCAGGGACGCCGGGGCTCCGTGGTCTCACCCCTCGTCGCTCGGGGCGTGCAGCCCCGGATGCCCGCAGCACACGGCTCCCTCAGTGGCGCCCCAGCCTGCACTTACAGCTGAGACGCCGCTGCGCAGCCCTGTGCTCCCGTTGCACCTGCTGTGTTCACGGCGCCTCCCTTAGGTATCGTTGCTAGTGGATGTGTGGTAGATGGACTGACGCTTTTCTGATAATTACTACACGATTTAAAACAATATATATTTAAACTAAACGTATACAGTAAATGTATTGAGCCATGTTAACCTGCCAATGAAATCTGTGAAGTAACAGCCTCTGTTTTCCTTGTTAATTTCTTTCACTTTTCTGTGAAACGGCTGCACGTGGCATACATGTGTTTAAACAATAGGCATCCCGTGGTTGTCTGACACTTTGAACCGAGCATGTCGTGCTGGAGGGTCGCCGTGGACCCAGCCGCCCTGGCACCGAGGTGCCAGCCACGCAGCTTGCTCTTCACGGCGGGATCCCACATCCGTCCCCTTCTGTCATGTGAAACACTGCAGTTTACCATGGGACACTGTATATATTTCTTGCCATAATGGTAAATGACTGATTGATATATTTAAGAGTTAATAAATTTGTGATTTCTGCTGACAGTGCGTCCGTCTCCTTTCTCAGGAGCAGGTATTTACAGCCGAGGGCACCGTGTTCCCACGGCCCACGTCCTGCTCTGGTCTCCTTAGGTCACTGCCTCTCGCCTGGGACGTCAAGTCGAGCTATACTGCCTTCTAGGCTTGTCCGCGGCGGTGACACAGTTGATTTACTGGGTGAACAAAACTTATGAAAGCCAAGTAGTCACAGATGCCCCTCCCCGCTCAGAGCCACGGAGTCTGTGTTAACCCGAATCGGACCCCAGTGCTTTTGCGTTACCGAGTGCACTCGGCTTGCCTGCAGGTGTCTGTAGCGCTCAGGCCCCCTCGCGTACCTAAAGCCACACGCGTCTCTGTTTGTTCCAGACTTTCTTCCCTTCTTCAACCCAGGTCCTACCCACCCTGTAGAATTCAGGCCCTCTCGACCACACCTGAGCTCTCCCAGCCCCCAGGAAGTCCTGCGAGTCCCTCTCCTACCAGCTGCGTCCTCACGGTGCCACTGCCCAGGAGCACAGGGTGTCTGGGGCCAGAGCTGCGTTTGCACCTCAGCCATGTGTGGGACATGCAGGGGAGATGGCGGCTGTGCTGGAAACGGGGCCCCAGGACTGTCACTGCGCCTGACACTCTGAGCGAGTCCTCTCCCTCGGAGTCTCCGTTTCTGTGGGTGTGAGAGGAGAAAGGCATCAGGACAGGGATTCCCTGAGGACTGGAGGCCTGGGTGCAGGGGACCAGCTGCCCTTGGACAGTGGGGAGCGGTCACCACTGTGACTGTCACTGAGACCAAAGCTCCTGTCCAGGGGACAGTGCCCCAGCTTTGCTGTGAGCTGCCCTCTGTGCAGGGTTCCCACGCTACTGGGGACAGACCCTGTTACCTCTGTCAGTGGGAAGGAGAGACACTGAGCCAGGCAGTCCTCCCGCCAACAGTGGAAACTGAAATGGCACAGCCAGCAGATTCCAGGAAATTTTTCAAGGAAACTAGGAATAAAAGAATTACATATGATAAAAGGGTAAACTGAAGAAGCACAAACTGAATTATTTCATTCAGTAAAATTCTGCAACTTCTAGGACCATTTCCCTGTTTTCAGGGTCTACTTCGTCAGGGAAAGTGAGAGCACGTGAAAAGATTGCAATGAATGTCAACATGCTGGACCCCGTGTGCCTAGTGCAGACGGTCACGGGCCCGGCCAGATGGCAACAGTGTCCCTGTCCCCACGCCCGTCGTGCCGAGCCGGCGCCAAGGTGAGCCTCAGCAGGAGCCACGGCCGTGGCCCAGGCTGCTCGGGACGCGCCTCTCCAAGGTCTCCACCTCTTGCCAGCAGGAGTCAGGCGTGTCTGGCACGTCCATTAACACGGTGTGAGCTTTTCTTAAATTCCACCAACATTTAAAAATTGGATATTTCACATAAAAGTCAGGACTTCTGGCTTAACTCATTTGAAAAATGGTAAGGTTCTGCCACACTGGTCCTGTGTTCCCATGGCAACCGTGAGAACAGCTGAGCCCCCTGCCCTGAGTATGTCACCCTCGCATGTGCTGCTGGCTCGGGGCACTGGCGTTGGGAGCCCTATGCTGGCTCTTTAGGCCAAAAGGACCAAACTCCAAAGGATCCAGACCTTTTGTAACTTCCTCGTGTCACTTTTGATCTCTTGGTTGCGTTAGTCAGAGTTTTCTAGAGAAATAGAACCAACAGGATGTACGCCTGCAGAGAGATTTATTGTAAGGACTTAGCTCATATGTTCATGGGGGCCGAGAAGTCCCAAGGCCCACAGTCAGCAGACTGGAGACCCAGGAAAGCCACTGTTTTGGTCCAGCTCTAGAGGCAGAAGAGGTCAGCTGGTGTCCCAGCTCAAAGCGGCCCAGCAGGCAGAGTCCCTCTTGCCAGGGGAGGGGCAGCTTATTCTATTTGGGCCTTCCGCTGGTTGGACGAGGCCCACCAGCATGAGGGAGGGCACTCTGCTTACTCAGCTCACCACCCCCTCACATGTTAGGTTTGTGCATAAACAGCCTCCCGTACACCCAGAACCAGGCCTGTGCGCTTCTCAGCATCTGTGGCCCAGTCCAGTGCACACAAAAAACGAACGTCACACCAGCATACACAGGAACGTGAGAAAGAACAAAGAAAGGGAAAGAACCTGCCTCGTTTTCAAGAAGGCCAGATAAATGAACAGCTTGTTGATGGCATCCAGTCTAACCACTGATCTTACAAGAAATCTGAACAAGTAGAATACCTATCGCCAGTTTTAAAACTGGAACCAAAAAAAGATGAATTCAGAAACCAAGAGTGTTGATTCTCAAACAATTTAGTCTCGATACTTTATACCTAAAACAATTGGCAACCTCGTAAAGGTGTTGTGTGGGGGTACTAGTTACTGACATGGACCATATTCAAAATTAGAACCAAGATGGTTTTAAAACATGATAATATACAAGCACATTGTCCCCACCTGTGTGTGACAGCTGTCATTTTAAGCATTTTATTAAGTCAGACCCTACGGAATTGCCGATATCCACCACTTTTGACCTGCAAAACCGGGCTGTTTCATGGGTTCAATCAAACATTTGTCCATCGGTAAAGTCATTGTCCCTGGCTAGAGGGTTTTTCAAGTTTGGGAAGACTGTGGGCCCTGGGATGTGGGGTTCAGCTTTGAACCAGCTCCACATTCCAGCAGTGTCATTACGTCCATGAACAGTCCGTTCTGAGTTTCACAATAAGACTTTCCCAGGGAATGATGATACTGGGGGTTTGAAAGACGATTTCACTACATATAATCCAAAACTTCTTTCTTTTTTACCATCGATGAAATCAAGAAACAACAAGACCTGTGGTTACTGAAAATAAAAGCCTCCTAGGCAACAACCTCACACAACACAGAAATAATCTAGTGTGGGCAGAGAAGCCGCTTGGAAACAGTGACTCATTGGTTTGGATTGGGTTCTGGGAACCCAGGCCTGAGAGGTGGGGGGATGCCACAGAGACCCCCAGAGAACAGAGGTGACAGCCAGCTGGCAAGCACATGGCGCCACTGGGGTTCAGAGCAAACATACACAGACAAAACTCAAAACCACTGCTGAAGCATGAAGTCCCTGAACTTTCTGGCACATTCCCGTGGTCTCCTCAAGGGGAGGCCTCTTCAACCTTCTTGTCCCAAACTGAGATCAGATGCTGGGAAACAAGCGAGTCTCAGCCAGGGGCCGAGGGCTTGGCTCATAGCCCTGCCCTGCAGCCAGGCCTGCCCTGAATGCCCAGTCCTGCTGACCCTGACCATCTGGGTGCCACCAGAGCCTCTGGTCCCGCCCTCCACAATCTCTGGGCACCAGGCTAAATTAATCAGCATGGCCAAACCAAAAGGTCCCCTGAACCACTCTGAGTACAGAAACTTCAAACTTCAGAGAGGGAGGGCAGATGCACCCAGTGCACGCCCAGGGCAAAGTGGGCCCCTCTGACACAGGACACACAGCACGACAGTGTCACCATGGAGCAAAGCCAGCCAGAGGCTCCCACCCAGTTCCCTCACCCCTCGCCACACAGTCCTGAGGGCTGCCCAGGGCGGCAGCCGAGTAGAGGAGGGAATGACCAGAATTCTCGCTTTTACACAAAACACAGTTTAGGGATAGTCTTAGTCATTAACAAGAGGCACATGTGTGGGTCATACAGGCTGCAAATTGTCACGTTTATCTCGAGATTCAAGTAGGGTCATTTGCCGTTGGACAGATTTCACCTGAAATTGTTGACCTCATCTCCGCATTGACAGCCTCTTCTATTTTGGGTTGGCCAAAAAGTCCGTTTAATTTTTTGCCATAGAATAAAAGACACATTTTCATTTTCATTAATAACTTTATTGCTTTGGATATTTCGAATATGTCAGCTGTCTACCAGGTGGTATGACATTGATTGTTCTCAATGTCTTGATTGGATCGCTATCATCATCAACTGGTCTACCCGACTGTGGCGCATCGTCCAGCTAGAAATCTCCAGCATGAAACTTCACAAACCACTTTTGACATACTTGATCAGTCACAGCACCTTCTCCACACACTGCACAAATCTTTTATTGCATTTCAGTTGTGTTTTTACCTCTCTTGAATAAAGCATAAATGCCAAAAATGTTGCATGTTTTCTTCCATCTTCAATATTAAAATGGCTACACAAAAACTCACCAGTTTGGATAAGGTTTTTTTTTTTAATGCACGCTAATATAACAGCAGTCACAATACAATCTAACAAAATTGTTTCAAATGAAGTTAAGGACAAATAAGCGCTACTAGAATCATCGGTTGAGAAAACCTAATGAAGTTTTTGGCCAACCCAATATTATTAAAATAATTGTTTCAAAATCAAGTAGTTAAATTCATTATTTCATCAAATACAGGTTTTTCTTTTGCCTGAATTCGACAATGCTATAAAATAAAACACTTAAATCTGTTTGCATAAATATAGCCATTTCAGCTCAAATCAGATTCCTTCACAATATTTTATTCTTTCAAACCAGTTACCTAGTTTTATGAGCATTCCAACCCTTGGGGCAACTGTAGCAGCGCCTGTCGCCTGTGTTCAGGGCGGCTTGTAAATGCATTTCTCATGGCTCTCCAGGCTGCGGGTTTGGGGTCAGAGCGCCACCTGGTGGACAGAAGCCCCTCAGCACCCCAGCACCTCCCAAGCCCCACCTGCTAGCCCATCCCCTTGGGACTGGGTTTCAGCATGGCTGGGGGCCACAGGCTTGCAGCCCACAGCAGCAGGTGTCAGTCACCAACACAGCAATCTCTGTTCACTGTTCTGGGACTCTGCCCACCTGTAAGTGACACCGCCCAGCTGGGTGCCTCCCCCTCTCCCCTTGAGTCACCTTGTGAGACACCCACCCCAGGTCTCCACTGTGGCTGCAAATGAGTGAACTAAATAAACTACATCACGGCTCAGAGGGTCCTGTGGCTGTGAAGAACCAGGACAGTGCAGGGGGTGGGGGAGGCGGGGCAGGGCACATTGGCAGCCCCAGCAGAATGAGCCTCTGCTCAGTCCAGACTCCCTATAGGTCCTTACCCCTTCCTAACACCCGAACACGACATGCCATGTTTACTGTTGGCTGTAGAGTTTCACTTGCTCCACAGAGACCTGTTCTGATACATTTTAATTCTCTTCAAGGCCACATGATATCATCAGGGCTGCAGAGCAGATTTGTCACACAGCCTCGCCCAACCTCCAACCTCTTGTAACACAAGAGAAGAAAAACCTCCTGTTCTTGCCTACTGTGTCTCCGTCCTCCCTGAGTCCTCCATGCTGAACCTGCTGTTCGCCAATCATGAGGTCCCCACCAGGCTCTTACCCAGCCAGGGGGTCCCACACATCAGCACAGTTCTGACACCCTCTCCCAGACACAGCTCAGCTGATGCCAACCACAAGGCCAGGTGTCTGTCGCCTGTGACTCTGACCAAGCCTGCTCAGATCCAACTCCTTCGCCAGAGTGGCTCATGGAGCTCAGAGGAGCACATTACCCACTGGATCGCGGGCTGCTTGTGAAAGGATATAAGTTGGGAGCAGCCAGGTGGAGAGCGAGATGCACAGGACAGACAAGGTGTGGAGGGGCCCACAGCTTCCAAGCCCACTCTGGCCGCCACTCAACCAGGTGTCCCCATGATCACCGCCCTGGAAGCTCTGAATCCTCATGCTTTTGTGGAGGCTTCGTCACCTAGGTGTGATCAACTCACCAAACACTAGTAACGGGTCCACTCCAGCCTCTTGCCCCTCCCTGGGGGTCAGACTGAAAGTTCCACCCCTTCAGTCACATGGTTGCCCTGGCAACCAGCCTCACCCTCAGGTGGGGTCCAAACATCCCCTCATTCACAGAACAAGATACCTTGGTCATTTAGGAAATTCTAAGCATTTTTGGAGCTCGGTGCCAGAAATAGGAAAAAACTCAAAGTATGTATTTCTTATTAAAAATCACAATAACACGTTACACTGAGAAAATGCATGAAGTCCTTCTCACCACGAATAAGGGGTGAGCTGAGGTGTTAGCATCCCAGGTGCCTCTCAGCCATCTCAGCTTCTGGGACAAGGGGCAATTGTCCACAGGTGGAACTACGTCACAGAGGCAGCCTGTCAGCCTGATTTCACCAGTTTTAAGAAGCAATTACAGTCATAACCAAAAACTAAGGAATTAACAGACTTGTTCACTTCGCCATCTGTGTCTCCTCCATCTGTGTCTCCTCTTCACCGCCTGGTCTACTTGGAAGTCAAGAGTCTTCCAAGCCCCAGGGCTATTGTCAAACTAAGGACCACAGTGATTAGAGCAGCATTTGAGCACCTACTATGTGTTGGGCTGTAGGTGATTGTGGGCATAGAGGCCCCTATTTTTCCTTTCCCAGGAAAACCTCCATGTGCACATCCCTGTGTTCTGGGGGACGGGGTTCAGGACAGCAGGGTGGACCCCCGGACACGGAGGCTGAGGCGAACAGGTGCCAGGTGCCTCCTGCCTCCCACCCTCCCCCGTCAACACCTCCCGCCCCAGGCCTCCCTTCAGCTCTTTGCTCTTCACTCACATTGACTCCTAACACAAAACCCCCATCAACACAAACCTTGTTCTCGGCACAAAATCGTGGTCCCCAGACCAGACACAGTTGAGCTGTGCTCTCTGGTCTCCATCTGCGCAGACTCACAGTCTGTGTCAGGACAGGGCAGCCCCACCGCTCTCTCAGCCAGGATGAGACCAGGACCAGTCTCCTCCTCTCCTCCCAAGCCTGCAGGAATCCTGTAGAGGTCGCTGTGCAACTCTTGACATGGGACTCTTACTTTTGAAATCCTCACAATTCAGCCCCTTCACTTGGTGATCAAGTCCCTCATTCATCCAGCGGAAGGAAATGCATGGAATCCTAAGGAAAACCCTAGAAAATAACCACCATAGGACATTGCAAGAGGCTGTCCACCAACCTCACCATTTCATCCAGAATCCTATGCTTTTAGCAACAGGAACAAAGACAGACCAGAACTGTGGGCAGTCACCTCATTCCTCATGTTGTTGCAGAGGGAGTTCTAGTCCCTCTGCAACACTTTAAGAGTGAAGGTTTATTGGGCTGGCCAGAAAGTCCGTTAGGTTTTTCTGTACAATGGCTTTAGTGGTGCTTTGTTGTCTTTAGATTCCTTTGAAATGGTTTTGTTAGATTGTATGTGACAGCTGTTATATCAGCGTGCATTAAAGAAACGTATCAAAATTGGTGAAATTTTGTGCAGCTACTTTAATATTGAAGATGGAAGAAGATAAGCAACATTTTTGGTGCATAATGCTTTATTATTTCAGGAAAGGTAAAAACACAACTGAAATGCAAAAAAAAGATTTGTGCAGTGTATGGAGAAGGTGCTGTGACTGACTGAATGTGTTGAGAATGGTTTGCAACGTATCTTGTACGAGTGACATTTTAGTCAAATAATCCTTTGGGGCCTTTGGAAGACATTTAGCAGCACCCCTGGCCTATATGCACTAGAAGATAATAGCAGGAGACAGCCAACATACTCAAAACATCCAAATCAAAGTTATTGGTGAAAATGAAAAATACGTCTTGTATGTTACAGAAAAAAAAGAAAGGGACTTTGGCCAACCCAATACTTGGCAACGAAGACCTAGGCGTCCTCTGCTGCACCCTAGTGGTGGGCTGGGGACATGACAGGATTATTGTGGAGGCTCCCCAGCCAGGCAATTCTCTACCCTGTGTGTCTCTGACAAAGTGGGAGTTAAAACTATTCGATGTTTTTATTACATATATCTACAAATAGCTAAAATTCTTTTCATATAAAAATCATGTTGGAGAGAAAGAGAGGGACACAGCAAAGTGAAGGCTACACTGCCAGCCTGTGTCCCCCCACAGAGACCCACCACCAGGCCCACGATCACACAGCCAAGCAGATGCACGCCGTGTGCAATGTGGGCACGCTGCCGCCTTGACCTCATGTTCACACACACCTCAGACACACCCGGCGGGAGCAGCTACAGGCTGCCCCCATCAGCATCTGCCAGAGACGCAAAATCCGGCTCCAGGTGTTTTTACTATTATTTTTTGTGAAGGTACATCTTCCATTCACATGGAGACGATCAATAACCCCCCTAAGGCAGAACTGCTCTCAACAGCTTTGTGCGCCTTTAACTCTGGAGATGGCACCCACCTGTGTTATTTTTCACTCCCTCTGGTATGGAAGTGCCCCTTTCCCGCGGCCGGGCCAGGGCCAGCGCAGCGCTGTGGAGAGCAGAGCTCGTCTCTGTGCGCGGGCCTGGAGCTGAGCACTTTCTCTGTCATTGCAAAGCACTGCATGAGCTGGGCCAGTGTGGGTGTGACCCAAAGTGCTGGTAACCTGAGTGGGTTTGAGCACTTGTTAAGGAAGGGCTATTTCCACGGCGCATCTCTCTTCCTGTGTGGACACAAAACTCAGGAATGGCTGCTGCGTTTGCCCCATGCCTCCTGGCCGTCTGTGGGAGGAATCGCACTTCACGCTCCTCTGGCCAGTCCATGTGGATACTTGTAGTAACAGCTAGTCATACTGAGCCATTTTTGCATCTTGGAAAGAAGGTCATCGTTTTATTTTTTATTTATGATGTGCCAAAGCATATTGCTACTTATTTGTGCCTTTTGCATAGCTATTCCTTAGTGATATTGGTCTGAGTTTTTGTTGCTTTCAATGTTATTAGGCACATTTTGTCCAGTTTGGAGGCTGATGATATCCAATGCTTGCTTCCTTAAACGTACTGTGAACTTTGCTTTTCTCCAGGACCCTGTGGCCATTCCGAGGGAGCTGGAGCTAGCCGTCTATTGAAAGCATCACAGGACCCATCTGGGCAGCACCTGGATCCTGCTCCCGGTTAAACCTTCAGCTCTATTCCTGGTTTCTTCCGCTGTTGGGGTGTCAGGTTCATTAATCGGTGTTCTCCAGAGAAGCAGCCCAGAGGATAACACAAGTAGATCGGAGGAGAGTCATGATGAGGGACTGGTCCCAGAAGTCAGAGCACCGAGAAGTCCTGCCCCTCCCCCTATCTGCCCCCTACCCCTACCCTTGCCCTGCCCTGCCCCATCCCGCCCCATCCTGCATGGAGGGGTCTTCTTCACCTGTCAGCTGCCAATCAATCCCTTCTGGAAATAGCTGCACCTGCTCAGGCCCCAGTCACATGGGGGCCACTGTTACTCTGGTCTCTGTAGTCATTTTTAGTCATTTCCAGTTAAACAAAATCATCTCTTTTATTCAGATTTCTGCATTCACTTTCATAAAATTAGATGACATTTTCTTATAACTATTTCCTCCCTGCTTATCTCCCTAACACAGTTTTTCCACCAATGTGTGTGGCGGGGGACTGAGGGGTGGGAGACGGGAGCTTTGTCCAGCCAACAAGCAGGTCTCCAGGGGCAGCTGGGCTTCCCAGTCAACTCAGTCTCTCCTGTCTCCTGGAGACAGTGTCTATTCACAGGAAAGACCACCCCAGACACCTGTCCCAGGTCCCCCTGACTCTGAATCAGGGTTCCCAGCACCCCCTCCTTGTATTCCACTCACCAGATCACCGTTGTCAAAGGATGCCACTCAGGAACAGCCTGGTGATGCCCCAGAGGCAGGGGCATCCCATGCCCATGCCCACCACAGTCGCTGTCCTGGAACTGCCCTAGCTTCCAGCCCCACCTGGTCTTTCAGCCCTCCTTCGGTTTCCATGGAGGCTTCCTTACATGGGCAGGATTACCTCCCTGACCACCGGTGATGGATTCCACCTGCAGCCCCCCTCCCCTCCCGGAGGTCAGGGGTGGGAAGAAATGTTCTCCTGGCCACCAGCCTGGTCCTCAGGTGCTTCCCACAGTCATCCCATCAAGACTTGGGTGAGGTGGGACAGTTAGGAACAAGGAGACCCCATTCCACCTTTGTGGTCTGAAGCCATTTCAGGAACAGGGGACAACAGATGCTGCTGCTGCTGTGACTGCTCAGGAAATTCCGGGTCCCGGCTCCTGTCAGAGCTGGACGATGCGCATTCTCATCCGGAGCCCCGTGACCCCGCTACCCATCACTGCCCCCTGTACCTTCATTCCTGTCGGAAGAGGTTACCACGTCGCTAGTGCAAAGGCAGTTTATCGACGTGGTTTGTTTTCACTGTTTTTTCTTCTCTAGTAAGAAGTCTGTTCTTGCCAGTGTACATTCATCCCAATAAATACATCAGCCACGCATGCCTGCTTGTTCATCCAGACACTCCGCACACGTTTCCTGTCCTGCCCCTGGGCCTGAGACCTATGGCCCTGGGTAAAGTCTTGCAATTTCTTGTGACCTTTGCTTTGCCATATCCCATAGTTTCTCATATGTTAAGTTTACAGATTTTTTAGGAGACACGAAGATGGAAAACTAAACTGGGAGGCACATGCAGGTGTCTCTGAGAGCTGTGGTCTCAGGACAAAGCTGGACGGGCCCTGCCCAGGAGGCTCTGCACCGCAGCCCCCAACACCCCCAGCTCCTACTTCTCACTCACCAGAGACCCCAAAATGAAATCTCTGCTTTTCTCCTTTTGCATAACAACAACCATAAAAGTTCTTTGAAGGCAGGGACCAAAGTCCCACCGCTTAACAGTTGGGGGCAAACAGCACATTCAGTCACGACTTAAAAATGGCAGCAGAAAAAGTGATTGTCTTTCCCGTGGCTTCTCATCTCTCTTGTCTCCTTCATTGGTTCCATCTCGTCTCCTGAAACCAGAAATCAACAGTAAAGAAGGACAAATCACTGAGGCCGCAGTGAACACTTGTACATTTTATTTACTTAAATCAGCCATTGTACACGTTGCAGCTATGTATTGTTAGTGTTGTATTTTTTCCGTTAACTAATACATGCCCTCATAGATATATTCAGTTAGTGTTATCACCATGGAAACAAGATGCTGATTCATCAACTGAAAATTCACTTCTTCTCACAGTATTCAAGTTTTCTGATTACACAGCAAAAATCAAAACCAAAAGGAGGTGAATAACCGTTAAGTTGTTACACAGACGTCATCTGCACTGCAAATCACACAACAGAAATGCTTTCTGGGGCCCAGGGAAGGGCACACGCGGGGCCACCGTGTATCCAGGGCCTCGCCACGGCCTCTCGCTTTGGCTGCAAAGGATGATGCCAAGTTTCCAATCCAACAGCCACGAGGGGTGGGAGGTGTGGCATGGGGGCACCCCCCGGGGACACCCCCTCCTGCCAGGCTCCTTGAAGTAGCCGAGTGGCGCTGTGTGTCGCATGGTTTGTGGCGTTGGGAGAAAGGACTCGTTTCTGTAGGAAAAGACTGGCTGGAATCGGGAAGTGCTCCGTCTGGGAGGATAGACTCTGGAGTTTGTGTTTAAATTTCATCTCCATTGAATATACTTTTCTTTTACAAATAAGTGTCCAAAACATATACTGTTTACAGGAATATATTTGTGAGTAAATGTGATTAAAATGCTGCGCAGTTCCAACCACTAGAACGCAGACCAGGGCATGGGGACCACTCAGGTGACGGGAGGCCCTGCTTTGAAATAAACACACAGGAAGTGTACGATTGCACCTCAGGGTTCAAATAAATAAACCAAAACTTTTAACCAAATCCGAATTTTTAAGGACTCTCCATCTTGTCCGCCAGAGAAAAAACAGACCTCACTGAAGGTGAGACGTGTCCTGCGTAAGAACGAAAAGTGCCTGTGTGTCGAGAGCAGGGCTCTGACTGGGGCCAGGTTTCTGAGTGCGACATGCAGGCGCTTGCAGAGACAGAAACCTGGAAGGGAGGAGGAGGAGCACTCCAGCACGGCGACAGGGCTTTGCCTTGTGCGCCTCGGGTAGAGCCTGCTTCCAGGGAAGTATCTACAGCGTGGCCGGACAGAAGGGCCGCCGATAAGACAGCGTGGTTTGCACGAGCAGCGATTGAGTCTGGAGCACTACAGTAGTTACAGCTTTGTGAAGTACCCTGCCAACGCATCCAGGACCTGAGAGACCTGCAGGTGCTACAAGGCCACGGGTCGCAGCTGCCAGCACCTGGCGCCTCTCCACTGCCCTGCCTGCCCTCGCGGCCGCCGGAGTCCACGCTCCACCGGGGCAGTTCCTCGGGGTCCCCACCCGGCCAGGTCCGTAGCTACGCTGGAGTTGTAAGGTCTGGTAGGTCTGATGGGCCTCTTCCACAGCGGAAGGTGCCATCGCTGGATTGTGTTAGCAATACCTGAACGAGCCGTGCCTGGCCACCTCTGGAGGCCTTGATTCCATGGTGCCCAGTGTGGCCGCCACCTGATACGGGTCCGTCAGAGCACTCCTGGGCCCACTCTGCCCGGACGTCCCTCCGAGGGACACCTTGTCATCCCAGGGAGAGGTGCACAGGGAGTTGCCCTGATCGATGGCTTCGCGCGGAGCCTGAGCGGAAGTTAGGGATGAGGGGCGGCCCGGACGCCAGGACGTCAGGGACACAGCACCCAGGAGGAGGATGCTATCTTTGGTCACAAATTAGCGTACAGTTAAAGGGGGTGGGGACAAGCTAACCAAGTGCAGTGTGTGTGCTGGAGTGGGGGTGTCAGGGTCCCGGGGCCAGGCAGGCTGCTCCGCTGATGAAAGGGGGCGCTGCGCACCGAGGGGGCGACAGGGTTTCCAACGTGAGCTCCGGGGCCCTCACTTGGCCTCTCGCGCTGGGCCGTCCTGGCAGAAATGCCGCAGTAGTCGCTGGAGGTCACGCTGGAAGGCGTCCTGCTCCAGGGCCTCAGGCACATCCTCCAGCTGCTCCAGGTGCACGTGCGTCCCCTGCCGGTCCTTCACCACTGCCCTCTTCTGCGTGCTGGTCTTACTGAGTGTCGTCCTGCAGGGCAGGAAGGACAGAGTTCGGCTTGAAATGGCTGCGTGCACACCTCTCAACAGGCTAAGAAAGACCCTTGTTAATTTACTTAAAGCTCCTTTGATTTGGGCTTAATCTGCAAAGGACCCAAGACATGCTGCCCTGGCTGGTCCTACCACTGCCTGCCCCCTTCCACGAAAACAGTGGCACTGTGATTAGTTCACACTCAGGTCTGTCTACTTGTGAGTCCAAGGCTTCATTCCACAACATGCACTGAGTATGTTTTGTGTGTGGGGCACTATGATTAGAACAACAAATGAGGAAGCTGAATCTCAGGGAATTTAAGCAACACTCCGGTAAAACTAACACAGGGAAGGTGTGGCAGGGCCACGCCTAGGATCCCAGAGCCCAGTTGGGTGACCCTGTCCACCTGGCCTCATGTTGGGACCGTGCTGGGGACCAGCTGGCCGGCTTCACCCAGCACAGTCCAGATGGATCACCAGTGTCCAGCACTGGATGTCTGTCCACGGGCTACACTCTTGGCCCCTCCCTTCTGACACCTCACTGCGTCTGCCAAGTTCACCTGGAGCTTTAACGCGCTTTGAGTGTGGGCCTCGCTGGGCCTCTCCCTCCTCCCTTCCTCTCTCACGCCTCTGACGCCCGCCTTCCCTTCGATGCCACTTGAACTGCTTTGTATCTGAAAGAATCTTCAATTTGTTCCTCTTGATACAAAGGCCAACACTGGGTTCCAATGGTTGAAATCAGATTATGACTTTCTAAGTATTCAACAGCCATAGTTTTTTTTTCCTCCAAAAAGGCACACATCTGACACTCTGCCTGGATGGCGATGATGCAGCAGTGAGTGTTGGTCACGGCCCCACCCTGGGTTTTGCTGCACTCGTGACAAGTGTACTACAAACGTGTGTGTCCCCGGTGAGGGCCCAGACTCACTCCTGGGACCAGGAGCTGAGGGCAGCGGTCGGGGCACAGTGACATGCACACAAGCAGTCTGCACCCTGGACCTCACAGGCTGCCCCTCTCCCTGGCTGAACTCCCAGCTGCAGTAGAGAATTTAGGGGGAGTGGCTGTGGAATCTGTGCCAATAGGGAGACCTCACGGTGTGGGCTGTGCATGTCTGTTGGATTCCACTGGGAAGAAACACTGGGCATCAGAGCCCAGAATGCTCTCCCCTCAGCTCAGGTGGCACCTGCGAGCTGTGGAAGCCAGGACACGCACCAGCCCCTGGTAAGGGCACAGACGGCCCACCTAGAGGGGCCTGTCCCCAGGCACAGATGCAGGCTGCTTGCTGCTGATCAGACACATCCCAGACCAACCGCCAGGCACACTCGGGGTCACACACCACATGCAGAACACAGACCAGCTTGTGACCCAAAGCAGCAGGCGATTTACTGAGGCTGAGTCGCAGGCGGCAGTCAGAGATTCATTTGTGAGCGATTGACTAGGCCTCTTCCCATGCCCTTCAATCTGTCAGCACAGTGGACACCCTGTAGGCTGGCCTCGGCAGGACCAGACGACCACAGGGATAGGTGTCCACTGTCCTCAGGCCCGAGGGTCACTTTTAAATCCCCAAGAGGACACCAGGGTCTGACTCCCTGACACCGGGAGGCTGGCAGCTCGCAAGGGGCCTCAGGGCTCATGCGGGCTCCATTTTTATTTTCTCGAAGTTGGACACCTTTGAAGGGTGTTAGTCAGCAGAGCAGCACCCCATGCTAACCCAAACCTTTTAATGACTGATCCATCCTCTCTCAGGATTTCATTCTCTACTAAGCTGGGGAGGTGGACTTGCATGTGGCTACCTGTGTAACTCAACGCCTGAGTGGGAGAGAAGAAACAAGGAAAACCGTCACACACCGCGGCCCAAGGCAGCCGCTGCTCTGCTGAGCCGGTGGTCAGTGCGGGCAGGAGCGGCTGAAACAACAAATCCAACCTGCACAGGGGGCTGGTCAGGACGCAGAGCACTGCAGTTTCCCCCATGTCTGAGGGGGGTTTGCCATATCACTTGACCAAGGCTGCCAACCGACATTGTGCCGGCGGCTTTAACTTCTTCCCCCTTCCCTCCTCACCCCTGCTTTCTACGGCAGAGACTAACGGCAAACGAAATGACCAGATGCAGAGCAAGAAAAACAGCTCAGATCAGCCACCTTCTGATCTGCAAGGTCACTGCTGTCAAAGTGTGAAGAACTAGAAGTGTTTCAGTAAGTCACGCTTTCAATCCCCACCTACTCAGATACAAGCTCAGCCCATGTTGCAGGTCTGGAAGAGGTCACACTGTGACATTTAGCTTCAGAATGTTTCAACAGCAATAAATGCTTTGCAGACGGTTGCGCATGCCCAGCATCCCTCCGTCAAACCTGCGGCCAGCTGGGCTCCGGAAGTCACGTCATTTTCCTTCCAGACTTTGGAAAAGTAACAGGATGTGCACCCTGTCCACCCTTTAGCACAGGACTGTCCCCTCCGGGGGCCAAATAGGCTCCTCATCAGAGCACGTTAGTTCTATGGCCAATTAGCTTGCTACCAACTTTCAAACCTGGCTTTGGTTTCCAGAATTTTGGATTTTAGAATCGTTATAAGGGTTTGTGTATCTATCACTAGGGACTGATTTCCTAATTACTAGAAATCTGAAGTTAATTATAGATGCTCCTTTTATTTGTGGGTATGAAATAGGTGAATTTTCTTTAATGCCCATCACTGGACCTGCAGCCTCCCCAGCTCCTTCCCTCAGACTTGGGGTGCACCTCACATCCAAGGTCACGCCAAGCTCCAGAGACGGGGCGCTGCCTCAGCTGGGATGAATCCATCATCCGGATTTTTAAAACCTGTGACGGTGACTTGGATGAGCCCCCAAGACTGAGGGGACAGCACCTCACCACATGCGCCATAAACCAGGAACTGCCCCTCTGGGGTGGCTGGTGCCCCCAGAATACGTACAAGCGAGGACGCAATGACAAACCCTTTCATTTCACACACGATGCACACAAGGCACCAGGACTCCCGTACCTCTTCAAAGTCAGCTTTCGCGGAGGGAAGGTCGGAAGCGAAACGGGGGTCCCCCAGGTGCTTCTCCATCCTCTCTCCGTGCACCACTGTTGTTTTGACAACTTTGCTGACGCGCCGGCCATCCACGGGCTCAGCCTGGAACCGTGAGGACTCACACGGGGCACCGGCCTCAGACAGAGTCACCTAAGAGAGGGACACAGCGCAGCTTCTGACTGATGAGGTAGCAGCGATGCATTTTTCTAATGACAAGACCAACCCTCAAAGGCTATAATGCTACACACTAGCCTTCCAGAAGTTTGGAAAAGAAGCAGTTAGGAAAAAGCCCAATAATCCATCAGTAATGTCGGTCTAACAGCTCTGCGCGTGGAGACTGAGCACTTGATGAGCCACTAAGAAACCTGTTGGAAGTCCTGGGAGATGTGCCCTGTGCACAGGACCCTGTGCACAGCTCTTCACCTCCCTGTGTGAAAATCGGAAGTTCTGCATTTTGAAGAGAAAACCGCCCTGGAGACGGAGTTCTCCAAGTGGGAGATGCTGTGAAACCTATTTCTGGAGGCCCGCCTGTACGTCGTAACGAAACTGTGAGTGTGTGAATGAAGTGGCAAGAACAGTCACGGTGTCGCCCAGAGAGAGGGGCGCGCAGAGCCAGACACACTGCTGAGTGTCCTGACTGGGCTGCGAAGCGCCCCGTCAGCCCGTGTGGGGGCCCCCCTGTGCACACGGGCCTTTCCCACCTCTCTGCCCGTCAGCACACAGGAGTCCAGGCCTCCCGCCTTTGCTGGGTGCCTGCTGTGGTCAACTGTGAGCTGAATAGGAAACAGAGGAAAAGGACTGAGACAGCAGGTGTCAGGCTACCGATGACCCTGATGACTGTTTTAAAAGCCCAGCATCCGGTGGAGACGGACGGGTGTGTCACTAGGAGCCATGTGAAGGGGACTGAGGCCCGCAGGACCATCTGCCTTGTCCAGGTCCCATGTCACACATCCACACCACACTCCATCACACTCTGCATCACACGTCCACGTCACACACCTGCCTCACATGTTCACATCTCATGTCCACATCAGGCTCCATGATGGCCCCACGGCCACGCAGCCTTACCTCTGACTGCTCGGTGTCACTCCTCAGCACCACACGCTTTATGACTTTGGAGAAGCCATCCCCATCCTCGACGCTGATGGGTTCCTGGGGCCGTCCCTGCATGGTGACCTCTTCCCTCTCTATGCCATCAGGAGACATATACCGCCTGATGACCTTCCTGGTGACCTGGAAGACACGGTGCTCAGGTATCTCGTCTTTGAGCAACAGGCCTGGGGGTGAGGACTGACAGGTGGGATGTTGCCTGGGGGATGTAGGGACATTACCTTCCTCACCACGGTGTGCCCATGCTCATCCACGTACTCCTGCTCCGTGACAGTTTCTGGGGGCACTTCAGGCATGTCGTCACCCTGCACACAGACAGGTCCTGTCAGCCGGGGACACCGACTAAGGGCCCCCTTGTCCCGGCTAGAGCGCGTGTGTGAGGTGGTTAACGGAGGCATGCGGCGTCACGGGGGTCAGTCCCAGCACAGAGGGCTTCCAGAAAGGAGGGCAGATGACCCTGAGCTCAGGGGGCCAAGCCACACAGACACACAGGCTGGGCTGCATGAGGGTGAGGGGTAGGACAGCAGACATCAGAGCGTCCCCACCCGGAGCAGCCATAGCGTTATGTCCTCAGCATCAGTGATCAGGACAATCACACAGCTGCTTCCTGGGGCCACACAGCAGCATGCAGCCCCACCAACCTGGGCCAGCACCAGGGTTGGGGGCATGGTCCCAACGTGCACCCTCCGAGCAGCTGGTACCTGAATGATCACGCGCCGGCGGACGACCCTGGTGGTGACCGTCGCCTCGTCGTCTGAGCTGGCCTCCAGTTCACCCAGCTCAGCCGTGAGCTCCTGCAAGCAGGTAGAGAGGGGGTTGTCGCCCAGTGACACCTCTGCCATGGGCTCTGCTGGAACTCACGTGCACCCCTGGGGGTTTTGTTTACTCAGCCCTGGGGATGAGCCAGTAGGGTGCAGACCACTGCCACTAGGCCCCAGGGTCAGAGCTCTTGGTTCAATGAACAGAATGCAACCCTAGCATCCAAGTGTCTGAGCCCCCACTGGCCAGACCAGTGGCTTGTCCACCCTGCTGCCAGGACCTACGCTCCTGACAAGTAGCCCAGTGGGAACACAGCCCCTCTGACTCTCAGGTTTCGACCTGGAGTGACTAACCCAAAGGTGCGGCAGTGTCTGTGGCTGGTTGCAGCCGCTCCCACAGGCCTGGGCTCCTTGCAGCCTCCCTGGCCGGCGGTGCCCCTGGGATGGGGCGCCCTGGGGTGTCCTGCTCACTGTTGGGGGACACAGGGGCTCATAAGCAGGGACACAGGGCTGCGTCTCACGCCAGGGACAGAGTCAGAATGTAACCTCAAGTTAAAACATCTCAGAAGCCACGTATCAACCACTCTTTCCTCGTGGAATGTTATTTAAAAAGGAATAAAACATCAGCATTTTCTCAGCCTATTTTAAAGCAACACTTATGTTCTATCTTCTTTTCTGTAACATATAAAATCTAGACCAAGTTATACATTAAATATGCTCAGGAACCTGCTGCCTAGAAACAGGGTCAGCAGGGAACCCAACTGTCATCTGACCCCCAGGTCAGGGTTGTGAGAGATTAGGGTCAAAGTCTGGAACGAAGGTCAGGGGACAGGAAAGGGCCTGAAAACACAGGGTGGGGCACCGGATGATGCAGCAGAGCCCTGCAGAACGCAGACTAAATACAGGGATCTCCCAGATCACGGCTCCAAGTCTGCATGTCAGTTAGCACGTGGGTTCCTGAGCTGAGCTCGGCCGCTTTGAGCCCCAGGTGGCACCTATGGAATATTTTTACTGGGATTGATTTGAGCTGGTTCTAGCAAGATGAGCGATCTGTGCAAAGGCATGGAAACCATGAAATAGAAATCCATCCACGGGATGTTTCCATGACGTCGGGGAGTGGCCCAAAGAGCGGTGCCCTCGCCTGCCTGACCACTGGTTTCGGCCGCAATGGCAAGGCTGCTGCTGGCCGGGGTCGCTGACACTGAGCCAGCACACGTGGGTGTGCAGCCCGGAGACAGGCTGGCATGCCTTTCTCCCCAAAAGTTTTGATTCTTTTATCTAACTTGTTCTTTCCTACTAAGACAGACATTAATGCTTTAAAAACTTTTGACATGTGGAATGTTTTGAATTCTAAAAGGAAAAGAAACACCTAATTTAATGCGTACTAAATTAAGTTGAATTCAAACAGATCCACATGTTTCAGTGTAGGAATCAGTGGGGTTTCCTGACAACAGAGATTTCCCCCGCAAGTTCAGGATTCCAAGGGCATCACACCCCCAGGTGGTGGTGAGGGGGAACCACATACACCTCTTTCTGAGAATCGACAGTCTCCGTGGATTTGCCACAGCGGGCTCCTCCCTTGTGCATGGTTGGCCCCCCAGTTAACAAGCAGGGACACAGGGCTGCATCTCATGCTGCCAACATCTGGGAGCAGCAGTACATTCAGGAGGAGAGTCCCTTTCCTAAGTCATCCCTGGAACTCACACCTGGTGCCAGTTTGTCCCCTACCTGTCACGGTGGGTCTAAGGTCACTAAGTATGAACTCAGTGTTAATGTTTCATAGCCAAAGGGTTTCCAGTGACAACACGCGGCCTAACAGGCAAGTTGGAATGGTGTATCATTTTTTCTGGATTCACTGGGTCCCACATTTTGAAAAGGACTGCAGGGTTCCCATGGCCCAGATTCATTAACTTGACAACCTTATTGTTCTGCAGTGACAAGATAAGCCCCAGAGAAATGACCTCTGGGAGGCAGTTTGTGGCTGTTACGTGTGGGCAGGAAACACAGAAGGGACTTCTTACCTTCTGGAAAGCTGAGTCTTCATCGAGACTCTCAAAGGCCGGCGGCCGGTCGTCCCCGGACTCCACTATCACGAGGCTGGTTTTCCGGGGAGAAGCGCCCTGCCTGAGGCCCAGGGGCTCTTCGGGCTCCTGCACAATGGGCGAGTCTGCCCGCTCCCCAGGGGCAGGGGATGGGGTCCGCAGTGGGGGCCTGTCCTCCTCGGGGATCCTGCTGGGTGAGGCAGGTGCAGATGCAGCCTTTTCAGTGTCTGATCCTTCTGTCCCTGGGGTCGTCACACTGAAATAGAAAGGCCAGTCATAGCAAGCGGACACACCCTGCCCCCAAGACAGCCCAGGCCTTGGAGGCGAATGGGGAACATGGCCGCTGTTCAATCACAAAGTCTAAAAGGTTTTGTAACTTTGGCCAGGAAATGAAATTTGAGTAAGAACCCGAGGTGAGGTAGTGTCGAGCTACAGCTCCCTGGGGCAGCACAACTGGGGAAGGGGTCTTCCAAAGGTCAAAGGTTCCCTAACGTGCATGGCCCCCCTAACCTCCACAGAGTATAGGCTTATTACTTCATCTCATCTTTGATACCTCAAAGTGCTATTGAAGAATTAAGCAAGTCTACACAACAGAGATCTATAGATAACAAGGCTTTTGAAGCAAGAATCAAAATTTGGCAAAACTTGTAAAAAGCAGCATGTAAACTACATGTTGCTACAGGCATTGCAACTATAAACGTAGAGTCTCGCTTCTAGAAAACTGTCACACAACAGAAAGACCTGCTGGCACCAACACTTTCTGCACTGACACAGTCTGTGGTCACTCTAGTGTAATCCTCCTAATGGCACTTTCTAGTAAGAAAATTCTCCGCTTTTTCTGCTCCTTCCAAATGTAGACTGCCACTCCTGTCCCTGCCCAGATCCTCTCTGACTACTGGTCTGTGATTCTCCACCCTCCTCGCTCCTGTCTTCTTTCAGCTCATCTTTGTGCTGTGCCCTGAAGTCTGCAGGGGGCGGGTGGCTCTGTGGGAGGAGAGACCATTCATTACCTGTGTCCTCATTAGTCTCAAGTCCCAGTGGCCCCGGCAAAGCTCACTGAATGATGAAGGACACTGCAGGGTGGCTCCAGACACCACTCTCAGATTCCAGGCCCGGGCACCAGCCTGCCCTTCTCAGACCTGTTTTCTCTTTCTAGACAATTCGTGTCCTTTGAACAACTCTGTCCTTTGCAGAGGTGACGTGGACCCGGGCTCTGCATGTCCCCCTCCGTCTGAGGGTTGGACCGCCATCTGTGCGATCATGAGCCCCCTGCCTGTACAGGAATGCAGTGCATCCCACACCTCTCTGCTCACCCTGTGACCCACCACCACCGGGCTTGTGCAGCTCGTAGGGGAGAGAGGGACAGCCGCCATACAGGGAGGCCCCTAGGATCACGAAATCCTGGTTTTAACCAGGCCTGTCCTCGACCCTGGCCCTGAACAGGCACATAGAAGGATCATAATTTGCAGATGTGGAGACACACTCAGGGGCTCCAGAACAGGCCACAGACTTGGAAGCAGGCTCAGGCAGGTCTGTGCCCACCACGTGGCCACCACTGTGCCTCTCACATGCTGTGTTTTCCTGTAGCCCTGGCATTTGTGGGGCCATCGGAAAAGCACTGTCAAGGATGGATGCAGCACACCTGGCCCAGTACCAGCCACCTCCCCATTCCTGTAGAAACTCACAAGTACTCCTGCTCCAGAGCTGGCTCTGTGGGCACAGTACTCGACAGGCCCTGGTGCACCTGTTCCTGCTGAGTAGGGGATACGAGTCTGGCGGCTGGGGTGTCCCCGTCTGTTTTGAGGGTGCAATCCTGGAAGGTTGAGTAGCCGACGGAGAGGTCTTCGTCTGAGACAATGGGAGGGTGGCCGCAGGACCCGCTCTCCCTGGACGCCGCGTGCGGGGCAGACAGCTCCTCCGGGAGGGCAGAGAAGCCTGTGGAGGACAGTGTGCGTCAGAATGTCCCTGATGCTCACTCACAGCATGTGGGCGTTTGCTAGGTGCCCACATCTGCTACCTTTGTGTCCCAGGATGGGTCTATGGTCACAAAGCTGAATGAGACCATGCTCGCCTTCGACACTCTGGTCACCGGGGACCTTGGGTGGGGGGTGAGGGGTGTGGCTGCAGCAGGTGCCTGTGCAGTGAGCAGGCCCCTCTGGGAGCCCGAGGGGACAGCAGAGGGGACGCCTCAGGAGTGAGGGTCTCCCCTAGACAAGAGACCGCAGTCTGAGTGGAGCCGAAGGCGGCAGCCTGCAAACCGAGGGCCCCACGTGGTGATGACTGAACGTGAACATTTGATTGGGGTTGTTCCCATCCTTTCTAAGAAACAGCTAGCCTGGTCCTCAGCGCCGAATATATAAGGAGAAATGCTGGCGTCTTGGAGGAGGAGAGAAGGTGTAGGCCCGAGGTGGGAGGAGGAGACAGAGAGGGTGCATGTGGGCGGGAATGGGTTACGGAGCCCTCAGCCCAGCGGCCCCAGCGGGTGGGCACGGCTGCGGCTCAGACGCAGGACACAGGGTGTGCTCAGGGCGGGGGGAGCCGGGAGCCGCCAGCTCACCCACAGGGAAGCAGGCTCGTGGGCACAGATGCGGCACCTGAAGGGGTGGGAGACGCGGAGCTGAGGGGAAGGGGTGTACAGAGGGTCCACGCCTGCAGTCAGGTGGACGGAACGTCATGTCCTCTTAAAAGTCGTGCTGAAACCCACCACACGGTGGCGGCGCAGCAGCTGGGCTGAGGGAGAGCCCTGGGTAGGGCCGCCAGCCCTAGGGAAAAGGGGTCCAGAGCTCGCTAGGCCCGCCCCCACAGGATGGCGGCGGCCACCTTGGACGGCTGGTCTCTGGGACTGAGACAGAGACCCAAATTTCTGGGTCTCAGCCACGCAATTTGGGGCATTTGTGACAGCGCCCAGGCCCCTCAGAACCGGCGGGGACATCTCAGGGCATCTGAGGAAAATGGCGGCCACCACAGGTGGCCGTCCTCGCTGTGAGAAAAGGCAGACTTGGCCGCAGGCGCCCGAATCAATCATATGCGCACATGCACGCACACGTGCACGCGCACGTCCCGGAGCACACGCGCAGTCGGACCTTCGCTGTGGTCCAGCACGGTGGGCAGCTCCATCTCAGCGCAGCCGAGGCTGCCGCGTTCCGGGAGCGGCTCGGTGCTGGCCTCCATGAGGTGAACGATGTCCATCCGGTTGATTTTAGTGAGGCAGCCGATGAGGCTGGTATCTGGGATGAGAGAGAAAGGGCAGTTTTTGCATGCGAGGAGTACTCTTCTTTCATTTAGCTGCCTTACTAAAATTCTAGTACTCATCCAGGAAACCAGCGGTGCCCAAATAAGGGCACTGGTAATAATGAGCAAAAATAGGAAAAGGAATGAGGAGAAAAAGCCTGAACCAGCCTGGGCATAAGACATCACCTGCCAGGTAACACATAGGACCCTGTCAAGTCTGAATCCAGATAGAACACAGAGCGTCTTTAGCATGAGCAAAGCCCACGCACTGCCTGGGATACCCACGTACGTAAAAGCATTTGCCAAAGGTCTGAAGTTAAGTCTAACTGGTGCTTTCATTTTTACTGGCAAAGTCCTGTGGCTGCAGGTAGGGGGCGGGGGGTGCAGGTGAGCCCAGGCTGAGTCAGTGAGGAGGCCTCTGCAGACCGGCAGGGGTTGGGGTCAGAGGCTCACACGCAGAGCGCTGTTATGGTGCCGTCCTCAACCACCCCGCCCAGGTTTTCAGGCAGCTCAGGAAGCAGAGCAGAAGGTGGTCACAAGCAGTGACACAAGACAACTGGAGCAGCTGTCCGCTGTCTACATTTAGAAAATCCAGGACTTTGAGACCATGCCTGTGGCTGCCACTCCCTCCCACCAGTGACACTGGTCTATGCCCCTGCTGGCCTGCTGCGGTACTTGGCCTATTGGCTTGTCCTTGGACCCAGTCAATGGGCAGGAAAGTATGTACTGGACACAACCCAGCGGCACCGCCTACCAGTGGCGAGCTTCCCATCCCGCTCTAGCCAGTACTTCAGCAGCGCGTGGCTCTGGTCCTGCAGGGAGTTGGGGTTCTCTACTCGGATCTGATGGATCTGCTCCTCGGTGAAGTCCAGCTCTCGCGCTAACTCTGGAAGACAAGGTCCCAGCCTGTGAGCCATGGACCTCAGATCTCAGTCCCACACCTGCTGTGGTCCTGGGAAGGCTGGCTCTCTGCACAGCTGAGAGACCGGGTCCCCATCTTCTGCACATTCACTGCAACTCTCCTGTACTCTCCTTCTTCTACCACTAGTCACAGACTCTTCCTTAAAGCTGCGTGTAGAACTGGTCACTGTCCTAGTGGAAATTCTGGGTCCGAGGCTATGGTGATAAAATAAGTATAACTCCCTCCCATTTAATTCCAAAATGCAAAGAAGACCATTAGTAGTGGTTTATCCTTCTCACTGACATAATGGGAAACAAATCACTGACGCAGGAGGAAGAAACCATTGCTCTCTGTGAATCACTATAAGGCATAGTTTTAACCACCGTGAGTCCTACTCCCAGGTCCTGGGGTGTAAAACACTGGGTGCAGCCTCGTTAGGGTGGTTGAATAAACTCCCTGCTTGGAGTTGCTGTGCTGTGAATAAAGGTTTTGGAAGAACTGACCTGTGGAGGGAGCCGACAGTTTTCCCTTACAGGGCACATGGACAGGCTACGTGGATATTTGTACACCATGGGGTGCGTGTGTGGAATGAGGCATCCTCTCTGTGGGGCAATTTGCAAGTATCTTTCAAAATTAACAATGTACATGCCCTCAACCAGCAATCCCACTTCAGGCCTGTGCCCTGCAGACACACCCACAGAAATGCTGCAGTGTATGAACATTCCGGCCCAGATTGGGACACCCTGACTGTCTGTCAGCCACACCATTGATAAAATTACAGCAGAATTAGACATTTGAGAGCGTGAGGCAGCTATGTCTGTGATGATGGAGCAGTTATGAGAAATACCAAGTAAAACCTGTCTTGTTTTTAAATAAAAGGCTGAGGAGCAGGCACTGCACATTTTTTCTGAATGCATCAGCAGGCCCTTCAAGGCCAGAGGGCCAGATGCAGTGAGAGACTTACCTTTCATGTCCCAGCCACCGAGTGTGGCGGCAGTGTCCTATTCTTCACTAAGTGTGTGGACAGCCCAGTCAGTACACATGCACACATATGTGCGCATTCAAGAAACAAAGTCATTCTGAATGTCACCTATTTAACAAGTCAGCTGGGGACAGCGTGCTGTTCTTCCTTCCCCTGAGTTCCTTGGCTAACTAAATCTGATCTGTTTGTAAAGAAAATGGCCATCCTCCTGCCTTCAGTCATTCCCCACATTATCGATTATCTTTGCCAAGGTTGTGTGGACTCCTGCTCATCACCAAATCTTTAAGAAACCAAAAGGGGATGAATATTAATTTTACACCATTTGTTTCAATAAAATAGTCACAAGGGATAGAAAAGGAAGTCAGACCAAGAAAAGAAAAGGAAAAAACAGAGCTGGAGACTGGCCACCTTGCTTACTATGTTAAGTCCAGGTAAGGTGAAAGGGTAAATCCAATTTGTAAGTAAACTGTATTTATTTTAGAATTCACTTTTCCTCAATAAGCTAATATACATTATAATTTCTAAAGCAGTCCCATTTGTCAGAGAATCAGTGCATCTCATTCTTATGCATTTCAACATTTATCCAAAGCAAATTTCAGCACTGTTCACAAAGATACCTGACATATAGGACCTAAAACAGGGGTGTCCAACCAGTGGCCCACGGGCCACATGCAGCCCAGGATGGCTGTGAATGCGGCCCAACACAAAATCACGAAGTTACTTAAAACATTATGAGATTTTTTTGTGATTAGATGTCACAATGTACTTAATGTGTGACCCGAGACAACTCTTCTTCCAGTGTGGCCCAGAGACACCAGAAGGTTGGACACCCCTGAACATAAGGAACCCTGGTTAAATCTCAAATTAAACGTTATGACCATGGCATCTCACACTGGTTTTGAAAACGAGCCACTTCCCTGAAGGCTGGTCACCCATGGCTCCCAAAGTGGGCAATGGGGCCCGTTCACACTCGGTCTTTCGTTGCAAACCCCAAGACAATAAATGAACTGCCCTGGTTCACAGGGCAAGTTCATGAGAACCTGGACTTTCTACTCTGTCATATATTATTTTCTTCACTACCCCACATGGTCTTCCTCAAGGAAAGGGAAAAAAAGCCTCTGTCATTGTCAATGACTCTTGGCCGATGCGACCGTGTCACTGAGACCAAGCAGGTTTTGTTGAAAAGCAGGTGCCACTCAGGTTACCTGTCCAGCTGAAGCCCAGGTGGTCGGCAATGTAGGCCAGCCGCTCCTCCATCCGCCGTTGCTCCTCCTGCTGATCTGCAGAAGGTCAGAAACAGAACAGCCACGCTGTCTGTGCCAGGAGAGGCCCCGGGGCTGACCGTCCACAGCAGGGTGGTCAAGCGTCGAGACGCCCAGAGCACAGCTCTCATGAGAGTGGCTACGTGTTATATTGGGTTAAACTGTGTGTGCGCCTGACTTCTGGATGGAATGGGGAATAGATCGAACAGAAACCATGAAACCCCAGTGCTTCCACATCTCTGCAATCAAGACTAGTCACTGTACACGCTATGTAAGCGGCCGACTAGCAGCCGTCTGAGGATCCACCTGCTGGGTTATCTAAGAGAATCTGCCCACCAGTGAACAGCCATCACCCCCCTCCTCAGGTGCCAGAGGCTCACGGCTGGGCTGCCGAAGAGACATCATCAGTGAGGACCCCCTCGCCACCATGGGCAGCAGTGGTCCCCTCCCATCCACGGGTCACAGGACACTGAGACCCTGGGCGGCTGAGCCAATCCTAGGGCTTTCAGAGTGGCCCCAGCCCTGGTGACCCAGAGGAGGGAGATGAAGTCTGTGTTAGTAGTGCAGGCAGTAGCATGACACACATTTGTTGTTTGGGCCAAGTTTGTGTCTGCTCTCTCGTAAGTAAACTCGTACATTGCTCCCACAAATGTGATTTCCCATTTATTTTTAACCCTCATTAACTGATGAGCAGCGTTTTAGATCATGGCATTGTGACATTTTACATAATGCAAATTTAAAAGTAACCATCTTCATTGGAGAGATATTGGAAGCTCAGAGCGGCTTCTCCAAGCCCTGTGGTTTCCTTGATGAAACTCAGAGCCATGACCCCTCCCTGGTGACGTCAACCATGCAAAGTTCGAGTTTTGTTGTCTGCCGCACGGCCTTGGGGCGCCTTCCCTGTTCACCAACCGCATCAGCGAAAAGCCCGTTTTACCTGATCTGTGTTTGCTTAAAGTGTTTACCAACGGTATCCAAAATCCAACCTTTCTGAATCAAAAACAGATGCACAAAATTGGGATTTTGTGATCTGTGAAATCTTCTTGAGCACATGGCTTCCTAATGATTACAAAGTTAAGTATGAATTATTGGCAAGGACACAACAGTAAGAAAAAGCATCGAATCCTCATAATATGAAGCAAAACCCAACATCCTCCTGTACGGAAGCAGAAACGCCGAGCTGGAGGCAGAACAACAAAACTCCGCACAGGCGCGGCCTCGCGTATAGCACGGGGAGGCTGGGCCACGGCCTGGTGGGATCGCGTTTCCGTAAGCATTCTCATCGCTCAATCTTGAGATTATTGTCACAGACAAAAGGGAACAGAGAGAGCACAGAACACAAAGGGCTGACACAAACACAGGAGCCACTACGCGAAGCAGAAAGAAAAGGAGACATAAACCACCAAATAAAACAGACAAAGGACACGCTACGCGGGCTCAGGACATGCGTGCACAGGATGTCCCTGGCGGCAGTACCTTCAGCACGGTCATGGCCGTTCTCATCGGGGATGCGTTCAATCAGAGTCTCAATGGACTCGTCCCAAACGGGCCTCGTGTCAAAGACGTCCTCGGGGACCAGGGGCTCGGTCTCGGCAGGCGGCAGGTTTTCGATCACGGACACGTCCAGGGCACTACTGCTCTCGTCATCGGAAACTGCCTCCTGCTCCCTCTCTGCCTGGGCCAGCCTGTCCACTAGCTTGGCTGCCTCATCGCTAATCTCCTCAAAGAACTCGAGGGAGTTCCTGTACAGGTCCAAGAACTGCTCCTTGCTCTCCCGGGGGGACCCCCTGCCCTGCCCTGGTAGACGGGCGGCAAGCAGCCTGGGGCTCAAGGCCTCGCCCTCTGACTGCAGCTCAGGCTCCTCTGGCCCCTCCCCACCCCCCACTTCTGTTTCAGCATAGCTTCTGGCTCTCCCTGCACTGGCACCAGACTCAGATCTGCCCCTGTCGTCTGCTGCCCTGCCTGGCGCATCCTGTCCCCGAGGGGCCGCTATCTTGGGCAGGGATGGGCCCTGGGTCAGGAGCTGCTGCCCAACCCCTTGGAGGGGTGCTTTCACAGGGATCTTAGACTTTGGCCTGGTCTCCAGCTCAGCCCTGTCCTCATCCGGGCTGGGCAGGTCCTCAGGCAGGGCCCTCTCCCCCTGGGCCAGGGCCGCAGTCCTGATGGGGATCCTGGACTTGCTTTCGGGACAAGTTGCACTCTCCGTGGCTGCGGTGGGGATCTCAATGACTGACTTCTGCTCCTCTGGGGAGGAGTCAGGAGAATCATCCTCCCGATCTGCATACACAGACCTGGTGACCGTGGAGAAGTCCAGTGCAGCCTGAACAGCAGGTTCTGGGCAGGCGGGACCAGTGAGTGGCTTCACACTGGATGCAGCAGGTGCATCGCTACCCTGCACAGGGGGCAGGCCCTTGGTGCCTGCAGAAGCAGCCACCTCCCCCAACAACACATCCTTGGAGGCTGGGGTCCCTGTCTGGGAGCAGAGGCCACCATCTGAGACAGAGGGTCCCTCTCCTTCCTCACTCAGGACATCGGGGAGCAAGTCAGCCTCATCTGTGTCGGTGGATCCTGAAAGGGCTGGGGCTGGGGTCAGTGGCCGTGGAGGCTCAGCCACGGCACCCCCTTCTCCCACATCATCGGAGATGGCCTCTTCCCCGGATTCTTGGCCAATTTGGAAAAAGTGGAAACTCTCATCTGCGTAGGGCCTTTTGGTCATATCAATGGCCCCGCTTCGGGTCATCTCGAACAGTTTGCCCTCCTGGAAGAGAAATGGGTTCTGCTCACTGGTCGGGGTCCCCTCCTCGGTGGGGGTCCGGGCAGGAGTAGTATCCGGGGTGGTGCCCTGTGACTGTCTGTCCGCCATCAAACCGAACACCTTCTGCTCCTCCTCCTTCACTCGGGCCTCAAAGGCTTCATCATCCTCACGGATTTCGCTCCAGGAATCAGGATCCACATCAGTGGCAGTGATGACAACCTGGCTCATGTGCTCACTGGTGGTGGTGGCAGCGGAGTGGGGCAGGCAGGGCTGTGAAGACACAGGGGCGCAGTTGGACAATGTGTCCCCCGCGGTGCTTTCCAGGCTCTGGTCCCCAAAATTGGAGTCTTTGCTTGAAACAGCTCCACTAGAGGCATGGGCTGCCGGCACGCCGTCCACAGAGCATGTGACAGTCACAGAGCATGTGTCAGAAACATGAAAACTTGAGTGTCCCACACTTGTTTGAGTTTTGCGGTCTTCGCCAGAGAAGAAGGACTGGGGAGGCACATTTTCATATGGGCTCGTGACCTGAAGGTCACAGGCTTCCTCAGCCTCAGAGGGGTCACAGCCCGGAACGCCCACAGACAGTCTGTCTGTCTGAACAGCCAGGGTGGAGTCCAGAGTGGGAACATCCTTCTGGAAGCCCTTGGAAGTGCGGATGGTCTTTTCACCCTCCATTTTTTCTGGAGAAGATGGAGAAACGTCTTCAGATACTGGACAGTCAGGCAAAGAGGACAAAGGTAAAGAGCCCTCACTGCAGCCACCTGATCGTGGCAATCCCTCTCGAGAAACCCCTAGCTCTCCTCTTGAGTCCTCACTGGGATCCTGGGGAGATGAGGGATCCTCACAGACTTTGAGCTCCTCCTTGGTGAGGCCACGGGGACCTGGGGACACAGGTGGGGCCAAGTGGCTAGGACTCCCTGCCGCACACCCGTGGCCTGCACAGATGTTTGGTGGGTCTGCAGCTCTGTTCAGATCATCGTGCAGCAGATCCAGGCCTCCAGTGGGATCAGCGTGACCTTCTTCAGGCAAATGAGATTCACGCTCTTTTTCTTCTGATTTACCAGACTCTTCCTGAGTGTCTTCGTTCATCTTGAAAGTATACTGTTTGGAAGCAATCGGCTGGAATTGTGCCTCCTCAGGACTAGAGTTTGAGTCTAAGCTGGATGGGAGTGGGGACGGGGGCTGCACCCGAATGACCGGCTCTGGGAGCAGCCCCGGGTCGACTCCTGTCCTCAGTTGCGTCAGCTCAGGCTCACTCTCCGAGGAGGACGATGCCTTTCTGCTGTCTGAGGTCACCAAGGCAGGGATGTCACTTTCGTCCTGCGCATGTGGCCCACACAGTGGCTCACCTATGGCTGCAGAGCTGTCGGCGTCCAGGGTGGAGGACGAAGACAATTCTTCGGGCTTCATTTCTTTCCGGCAGTCCCTTTTCTGCTTGGCTTCTTGTTCGAGTTCGTCAAAGGTTTTGATTTTGGTCACCATTTTGAACATCTCCTCTTCGGGGGTGAACCTCTTTTTCTCCCCATTTTCTGAGTCTTCTTCCTCGGCACACTCATGGATCACAGCTGGTTTGGGGGTGCTGGCATCAGAAGCTTTGGGTGTGACCTCGTAGCTGACTTCTTCGGAGCTCGGGGTGTCAGGGGAGAGGGGACTCTTCCCAGAGCTCTCCACCAGGGATGTCTGCTCCAGACTGTCATCCTCAGCACTGCCGTCGGGGTCTCGCAGCAGCCGGGACCGCACAGAGGACATTTCTGTGAAGAGGTCGGTCTTGGCACCGGCCATAGGGAGAGGGACGTGGCCCGGGAGCATGCCGGCCTTCGCCTTGGGCTCCACGGGGCTGCTCTCCAGAGAGTCGCGGCAGGGGGACTCTCTCAGGGGGCTGGGCTCCAGGGAGTCCGGGGTTTTGTGTGAGGAGTTGTCCTCCAGCACGGGGCTGGCCTCCAGGGAGTCCCTGTGGCTCACCGCCAAGGACTCGTCAGCACTGGGGCTGAGGACCTCGGCGTCAGAGCGAGGGAGTGGCAAGTCCAGCCCCTGGGGACTGCGAGGGGCTGCCTGGGACTGGGCAGTCCTCACAGGGGCCTCGGTCGACAAGGGCTTGGGGCTCATGGGTCCCTGAGCTCCGGGCTCTGTTTGTGTCTTGTGGACAAGGAGACCATCATCACAGAGCATGTCCTTAGTCAGCCCAGCGGGTGCTTCCTTTCCTGAGGACACATTGCAGTGGCCCGGGCTTTCGCCCTCTGGTTTGGGGCCCATCTCTCTGGAAGGGTCCAGGGTGTCCTCCTTCACACACCCGGCCCGGGGCTCTGTGCCCTCTGCAGTGGCTGTGCCTGGCTCCTCAGCACCATCGGGAGAGTCTTTGGTGGAGGGATGCACTTCGCCTGAATGAACGTCTGTTTTGAAGGTGGCATTTTCACTGCTTTTCCCAATTTGCTCCTGATTTTTCTTTGGTGAGTAGGAAAGGCTTTCTGGGCTTGTCTCGGGGGTCTCTGCCAACCCTTCATGCTTGTAGCTCTCTTCCGAGCTGACCTGCGGGGTCCCCTCCATCAGGCTACCGCAGGGAGACCCTGCCACCCCTTCCTGCCCCAGATTTTCACAGCTGCCATCCAGGCGGAAGGTCAAGGCCGAGAGTGGCTGCCCACTGCCGGGCTCTGGTGGGAAGGCTGTGTGGAAGGGGCTGGTGAGCACCTGCTCCGGCACCAGCGGTACCTCTTCAGGCTCCTCCTGGCGGCAGAACTGCTGGTACCTGTCGTTGTCTTCCAGCTCCAGCTTAATGACTTCGGAAAAGTCAGTGGAGGTTTTACGATCGGGGCTGATCTGGAGGTCCCTGTCTCCACACTCGTCCGGCTCCTCCCTGGGCACTGGGCCCACAGGGGGCAGTGTCCTATTGATGGGGAGGGTCTCCTTCCCTCTGGAGGTGTCTTCTCTCAGCCCCGAGGCACTGCGGGTCCCTCTTCTGGGTTCTGTAGCCCCCACCCCCGGGGACCTCTGGCCTCGTCGGATGGTCTGACTGTCTGTTTTCTGTGTCTCTTTCTGGGCTGGTATCGGCCCCTTTTCTTTTTCTGCCCGAACTTTGCCCTTTTCCTGTGGCTGCTTTGGTTTGGTGGTTTTGTGCTCAAACAGCCCAGCCTTGTGCTTAGATGGGTCCTGGCCTGACTGAAAGGCCTTCATCAGCTCCCGGACGGACATGGTCTCCTCGATGCGCTCTGTTTTTGAGGTGGGGGACACCGGCACGACCTTGTCTGTCTTCCCAGAAGGTGCCACCGAAAGGCGCTTCTCAGTCTTCCCAGAGGCCAACCCAGGAGGGTGTTTTTCTGTCCTCGCAGCTGGTGACACAGGCAAGCGCTTGTCTGTCCTACCAGGTGACACAGGGGGATGTTTCTCCAACTTTCCTGATGGTGACACCGGTGGGCGTTTGTCTGTTTTACCTGAAGGTGACACAGGTGAGTGTTTCTCGGGTTTACCTGACGAGGACCCTGGTGAGTGTCTCTCGGTTTTTGCTGAGGGAGACACAGGCGAGTGTTTCTCAGTCTTACTCGGTGGTGACACTGGAGGATGCCGCTCGGACTTGGCTGAGGAGGTGAGGGAAGAGTGTCTGTCCACTTTGGAGGAGGGGGACATGGGTGCCCTCCGGTCTGGCCTTTGAGGAGGGGACATGGCTGGCTGTGGCCGGGGTCCTGCCCTCCGGGGCACTTCCTCCTTGCCTTTGAGTCTGACAGGCAATTTGCTTCGACCCTTCTGCTCATCTTCTACTCGCTTCTGCAGGGCCTTCACCTTGTCCTTGATGGGCCCAATGGGGGTCTCCTCAATCACGGGGGATGTGGCCTTGCCCCTGGGCAGAGGTTCAGGGGCCAAGCCCGGTTCTCCTTCTAAGGACTCTTCAGAGCTACCCTGTTTAAGTTCACTTTTCCCTGCACTGGCTTGTAAACTCTCCTCTTTCTGCTTCTGCTTGTCCTTTAATTTCCGCCGCACTGGCTTCTTTACCCCCAGGCCTGGCTGCTGCTGGGTCTGTGTTCTCTGCGTCTCGTCTGGGGGAATGTCCTTCATTTCGCTTCCAGAGCGTCTGTCCCTGGCCGTGGGGGGCGTTGGCTGTGGGGCCCCTCCAGGAGCCGTCGGGTAGGAGTTCAGATCCTCTGTGAGGTAGGTGACCAGCCCCGTGGCGTCCCTCTGTTCCTGTGCTGGGGTCTCCTTCTCTAATCTGATTTCTACACAGGGGACCTCAGGGACCTCCAGGGGGGCCCTCTGCTTGGCCTCTGCTACCTCCTCATCACTGAGGAGCACCCACTCCTCGTCCACTGGCTGCCCCTCTGGCTGGGACCCCGGCCCATGGCCACTGCCCCCTGAGCAGGCCCCGCCCCTCAGGATCTCGTTCACCTTCTCCAAGTCCTCCTTCACTCTCCCCACGATCTCAAAGGGCTCCCCCGGCTCCTCCTCCACGGCCCCGGCCAGCGCCTTCTCTCCAAGGGCACCCGCCCGGCTGGCCGCACCTGTGGCCAGGAGCGCTGTCACCTTGATCAGGTCCTGCTTCATCTCGGAGACCTCCGAGAGCAAATCCGGGCTGGCCAGGGCCGGGGCCTCCGTGACCAGATGGCTTTTCAGGACAGACGTTTCTGTCGACTCTGTCTCATCGTCTTTGATGGGAATGGAGGACATTGAAAGTAAAATGGAAACCAAAAAAGATGTTGGCAAATGTAAACAGGACCCCAGGACACAGTGTCTCTTCCTGTCGTGGTGGGAGGGACAACATGTGGGCTGGTAGGGCGGAGCCACGGGGTCTCAGGACACAAAGCAAAGCGAGGCTAACGGACAAACCGAAAGGAGAACGAGCAGGAAATAACTGGCTTAACGTTCTCACTCGCAGCACATCCTCACACATGACCACGCAGTGACAGACTGTCGACACACACACAACGCCACACGTCGACACAGAGACGGGCACAGTGACTTCTACGGAGGCATCTCAAGATTGCTCAGACGTCACAGGTCAATGTGGAGAGGAAAACAAACATGGGCAGCAGAAGGGGGAGCGAACTGCAGGACGCTCATTTCCTCGGGGAGAAAGCCAGTAAGTAGCCAACTCAGGACAACTTCTCATGGCGTGTGTACGCTTTTAATCGTGTGGAAATCTGGGACCAGCGCGTGCCGTTCTGCCCTGCACGAGACTCTATCCCAAGTGTCTGAATCCACTGCAAACCGGCGTTTCATCTAAGGAAACTCACACCGACAATGAGGTGCACAGCCTGGTGCTGAGAGGCACAGCCCTTTCCTTGGAGCCACCTCCTTGTTGGGACACTTACTGGGCAGACCAAGGAGGGAAAGGAAGGAAAGGAAAAACAACAGAAAGGACGGTGGTGATGAAACGTGTAGGTGAGTCCGAGGTTAGAGTGTGATGCATGGCAACTGGGTCGGAGACAGTCACACGGACACACGCACAGGTGTGTAAGCCAAGTTATTTCCATGCAAAGCAAAGCGGGGTGAAACGGGGCAGGGCTTGCTGAGATGCAGGTGGGAGGGAAGTCAGGATGGACAATAGGTGCACGTTACTGTGGTGAAGCATCAACCCTGCCCACGAGCCCACGCATCCGACACGGAATGCGGGGTGTTCAGGGTGTCTGGGCACAGCAGTGGGGAGCAGGGGACTGTGCCACCAGCGGAGGGAGCAGATCCGACCAGGAATGGACCCTCCAACAGAGCCTTCTCTGGACATTGTTTTACACCCAGATGGATGTTATTTAATAATTGTCTTTAAACTAAAAGAAAACCAAACATGAGTCTATATTTGAAAATTTAAAACACAACACCCAGGAGGACCCAGGAGGGTCCTAGCGTTATAGCAACAGGGTAGGTTTTTGTAAGGACTGAGCCACACACACTGATGTTTAATCCTGAGCCTGTATCCAAGGAACAAAGAAACTGGCTGTTCAAATCCACACAGTCGTTCTGCACAATAAAGTAGGAGAACAAAGTGGAATCTCCTCAGGAGAGAAAACGAATGAAGGCAATGATAACAGACCAGTTTTACAACCAACGAAAGTGCCTTCTCTTGACAGAGCCGGTATTTGTTGAGGGGATATCTTCTGTGAATATGCATTTATAAAAATATATTAATTATATCAATGCAGATTCATTCAAATGTAAACCAATGAAATCATCCAGGATTTCAAATGTCCTAGCTCTGAATAATGCTTTCACGTAAGGGTGAGGAGACTCTCAGTTAAAAGCACTTCTGTAACGTAGGAGTAAATCATACTGTGCGAAGACTTAAAATAGCTCTCAGAGCAGTGAGCGGGACAGACAACCATATGAGCATGACTCTCCACCCTGAAATACAGTTAATGTAAATACATTTTAAAATGAAAAAACGGCCCTGGCTGGTGTGGCTCAGTGGACTGAGTGTCAGCCTATGAACCACAGGGTTGCCGGTTCAATTCCCAGTCAGGGCACATGCCTGGGTTGCAAGCCAGGTACCCAGTAGAGGGAGCATGAGAGGCAACCACACATTGATGTTTCTTTCTCTTCCTCCCCCTCTCTCTAAAAATAAAACAAAATCTTTTTAAAAGATGAAAAAACATTAACAATCAGATTTTTTTCCTAAAGCATTTGTGGCATATAAGCAAAAAAAAAAATCCCTGAAAAATTCAGGTTCTTCCATACAAAAAGCCAAGTCACCAGAAACAGACCAACCCATGAAAATGTTGGTGGGCAAGGCAGGCCTCCAGGAAGGTCCAGGAACCACCTCTCTCCGTGCCAAGTTACTCTGGGATTTGCAGCATTATTTAAAATCATGATTAATCATTTCATCGAGGAAACTTCACTGTTTGAATTCATGGCTCTTATTTTTCCAGAACATTTTCACGAAAGCCTGTTTCACCTCAGCCCTGCTGAAGCCACTTCACCACAGTAAGGGTCAGGGAGAGTTGGGTCACGCCAGGTGGCAGGGACAGTATTGCCTTTGCAGGTGCAGCCCACAAAAGTAACAGGTGGATGTCAACAGTGGTACCGTCATGTCAGCGCTACGGAAACGAGAGGATGATGTTATGCTCACAGACGGACAGAAACAGTTGGCGGGTTTCTAACAAGCGGAGCGGGAGCAGGGTGAGGGGGGTGTCCAGAAAGTGAATGCTCAGATGGACAGTCATTGCATTTCACTGCTAATGAGGCCCCGTTAGCCCATCTGTCATGGAACGGGCCAAGCTGCTTTTCTGAATCTATGTTAATGGTTAATAAGAATATAAAAGTGTAATTATGATCGTGGTTAGTAAAGGCAACTAGCTTGCATCTTAATTCATGCTTGTCTTTACTGTAGCCAGTTTTCAAACAAGGTTAATTTTGTTGAAAATCTTACTTTTTTCTGATGTCATATCGACCTGAAAGAAAACATACATAAATTGAATGGTTACAACAACGTCGTGTCTCCTGGCCCCGACGTGCTCGGGGAGCAGGGGGGGTCCCCCAGTCATGACCCAACGCATGTGGACTCCGAGCATGGGGGCCAGGGGCTCCACTACACTCGTCCCTGCCAGCCTCCTTCATTCTCACCCAGACTTTGAGAAGACAAATCTCCTTCTAGACACTACAGGTGGAAGCCTTCTCTACCATGTTATTCCTGGGAAGGCAGGACCCAGCGTGTGTCTGATGTTAGAAATGCACGTTTGTTAGGGAAAAGGCCCAGGAAAGAGGGAGACAAGTATGAAACAATGTCAACTTCGTTAAGAACAAACAGCATGCCAGGGCAATACGCTCTACAGAGAGAATGTCATTGTCACTAATTACAAGCCAAAGCACAACTCCTGAAAGGAGTACAGACTGCACTTATCGCCCTACATAGTTCCTGAAACGGTTCAACAGACACCCTAACGCGCACGGAGAGGCTCGTTTGGATGCAGCTAATTGGCTTCGTCACTGCATTGCTGATGGGGAAGGGGCAGGACCACGTTCCCACCGCTCTGGTGACTGAGTCGCAGGTGCAGGAAGGAAACGGAGTGAGACAAAGTGACAGACATCGAAGGGAGGGTGACCAGTCTGGTCACTGGTGCATGTGTGTCTGGTGACACACAGCAGGATAGTGCTGCTGTAACCACCCTTGCGTCCTGATCCATGGCCAGGGTGTCTGTGAAAAGAGTGGGCTCAGGACCTCTCTGGACTGACGGGGCCTTCTATTTTAAGCAGATGGGTATAAGGGTGTTTTTACACTTTTCTTTATAGCTCTGCATTTCATCCATCGGAATAACATTAAAAATAAAACGACTACACTAGAAAGCATTTAAGTGCAACTAATAACAACTGCACTTGACTATCCTAGAAATGGGGATCGATGTGCTAATTGGTAAATATAAGGATTTGCCACTGATTTCTTTCATGTCCACAATAATATCTGGGCATTTTCCGATGTTTACAAGGGAAACAAACATAGACTGGCTTAAACTAGAGAAGCAACTGTCACTGCAATGGGCACGCAGTCCAGGTGACCCATCTGAGATGCGTGTCCTTCGCCTGTGCCAGAAGGCAGGCACTGCCCACGTGGTGCCAAGCGGCCCAGAGGGAGCCTGCTGGACCCGGAGCTGGCGCCCACCCTCCCACACAGTGGCACTGTCAAGGACTGACAGAGGGACTACATGTTCCATGGTTGTTGGTCTCTGTGGTTCTCAAACTTCCTGGTCTTAAGACCCCATTGACTCTTAAAAATTAGTGAGGAGCCTGCAGAACTTTTATTTATGTTTGATACACACAAATAAATGTGTGTGGCAAAAACAAAGCTGAGGAAATGCGTGAGCCCAAGTTTACAGGTGCACCCAGTACTGGTGGCCTCCGGGAGCTGCCTCTGTGGCTGGTGAGGACATGCAAGTTGGAAGGTGGACAATGTCTCCAGGCCACAGCAACAGGGGCTAGGACCCGCCCGGCGTCTGCAGACCGACCTTTGAGAACCACAGGCCAATGGTTTGGCTGTCAGTAGTTGGCAGAGAAGAGCGGCTATTGCAGAGAGACAGGGCGGTGAGTCACAGGGACACGCCTGTCCTCACACAGGGCCCAGAGCCGCTGCTGCGGAGCCTCCAAGCACGCAGTCCCGCGGCTCTAACAACAGCACAGCTGCCCCAAGCGACAAGGTCACACAATTACCTCTTCCTCCTGTTCTTGGTCTGACTCTGACTCCTGGCCGCCCAGATGCCGCGTGGGATGGAAAAGAGCAGGAAGAGCACAGTTTAGGAGGTAAGGTTAGGACCCTGCCCACCAGCCTCGACAGGTGGCACCCTGTCCAGGGGCCCTCGTTTCTCTCACAGTTCACAGGGGATGGGCACAACAAATTAACGAAACGCCGAAGTCTGGAGATCCAAGAGACAAAAGAACCCAGATCATAAACACACTGATTCCAGATGCTCGGCCACGAGCCTTGAAGCTAGACACCGAGTGGCTGGGAGGGAGCACATCTGCAGATGTGGTAACGATATTGGCTGCAAATGCCAAGGCCACGAACAAGTGTGTGGCGAGTATCATCTGGACATGCAGGTACCATGTGGGGTTCTGCTGCAATAAAGAGCTAGTGAACACTAAGGTGTAGCCAAAGCGTGTGGCATTGGGCACTTTCCTTTGTGTGCTGGTTACTAGACCACCTCAGCACCAGTGACTGCATCTGGTCTGTCCTGGCAGCACACTGAGGGCTCACTGAGGTCAGAGCCAGAGCTCATTTCTTTCACAGAGACATAAAATTTGTCACTTTTGTCAAATAAGGACTCACAGCATCACATATGATGCTATGAGCCATTCTCTACGTGACTCATCCCTATGTACAGGAGTAATTAGTCAGGAAACACAGCCTGGTAGGCGAACGCAGTAAGGAAGTGTTCTGTCTTATGGGGTCCAGATTTAGGGTTTCAAATACATCCCCCCCAGGTCCTCCCTGCCTCCCACACCTGCCCCACCTCTCGGACACCTGGGTGTGTGGCCACCACCTCCTGGGCATTGCCGGGTGGGGCTCCCATTGGGAAAGGATACTGGTTTTATTTAAAATATTTTTAAATAAAATGTTATCCCCAGCACTGAATTCACTCAGTTGTCCTCCTTAGTTTGATAGAGCAATAGAGACTATTTCTGCATAATCAAGAGGAATTCTGCCCTGCCTGGTATAGCTCAATGGATTGAGTGTGGGCTGCGAGCCAAAGTGTCACCGGTTCAATTCCCAGTCAGGGCACATGCTTGGGTTGCAGGCCAGGTCCCCAGGGGGGCCATGTGAGATGCAACCATACATTGATGTTTCTCCCCATGTCTTTCTCTCTCCATTCCCTTCTGTCTAAAAATAAATAAATAACATCTTTAAAAAAAAAAAAAAAAGAGGAATTCTGCAGTGGGGAGGGGTCTGCCTTGAAAGCAGTGCCTGCAGTTGGACCTGGGTCAGGAATTAATGTGTTTTGTTCTTTTCAACAAGGTTGCAAATCTGCTCCTTGGAACTGGAAGTATTTTGAATACAACTCATGTTAAAATAGTTGAAAAATTAATTTACTCCTAAAATATGATAGGTGGTAAGATGAACAGGTAATCACTTCAGCAACCAGACAGACTATCTGAGGTTGCTCTGCATGTGAGACGCAGACCCCTCCCCACCCCAGGCTGGTCGTGAACGAGGCAAAGGGGCCACCTGTCTAGGCGCCCGAGTGTAGCCCCCGGAGGGCATGCAAAAGCTGTCAGGAAGACACCATCGGTTACTGGTTTTTAAAATACTAGTCCCCCAAACATCTTACTTCAAATTTTCTGTCTCCCTTATCCAATATGTATCTAGAGAAATTTCTCCATCAAAACGAGTTTGATGTGAGAAAAGGCAGAGCTACTTTTTCCTCACTTCAGTAGAGAGTCACAGAGTTGACAAGGAATCAGAAATGACTGTGATATGTGTTTGCATCCTGTCTCTGTTGTCACACTTCCAAGGACCTGAAGACAAGCCCCGAACACACTGCGCAGACTTCGTGATACCTTTATGTAAACAGGCAGGGTGATGTTTAAGTTGCAGATCGCTTGATGCACCAGGCCCCTGGTGGATTTTGGCTCTTTCATAAATGATAGTCGTCCACAAGGTTCCTGAGTTGTGTCTCGTACCTTGAATGAGAGAAGCACAGGTATGTCACCCACACAGGACACGTGTGACCACTTTTACGCAGATGATGCTCCAAAGCATTGGGGGTAACAGAGCACTTGAGGATCTGAGTTAGGGTTAGCAGCTGCCCTTTCTCCTTGTTCTATTACCACTTAAAACAACCTTTAAAAAAAAGTCATTCAGCTTTTTAAAAAAAATGTGGTGAACTACAGAACAACATTTACCGTTTCCATTTTCACACTGACACGGTCAGTGTACAACCTAGCGGCATGACACACACTCACAAAACTGTGCCATCATCGTCCCTGCTGGGCACACCTTCTCATCATCCCGGACGGAAACTCTGCTCCCACTACCGGCCACTGCCCCCTCTCCTTGGCCCTGGGCCTCGATTCTACCTTGTCTCTGTATCTGCCTCCTCTCGGCGCCCCAGATGGAGAGACTGGGCAGGACCTGCCCTTCTGTGCCCTGCTAATGTCACTCAGCCTATGTCTGTGAGGGCCACCAATGCTGCAGCATGTGTCAGAATGTCATTGTTTTTTACGGGCCAAGCGACATTCCATTCAGTGGATGGACCGCGTCTTATATATGCATCGCTCTGCAAATAGGGCCTGAGATTGCCCACGTTCTGGTGAATGGTGCCTTCACCAGCACAGGTGCCGGGGTCACCGGGTCCCGCTTTCAGCTCCTGTGGGCACAGGAATGCCTAGAAGTGCAGTTACTGGATCCTGCGGCCATGGAGCCTTAAGTTTTTGAGGACTTACCTTACCATTTCCCATAGGGCTGCACCATTTTATGCCCCACCAGTTTCCCTGCCTCCCCAGCAACATTTGCTAGTTTCTGATTTTTCCCTCTTCAATAATAACCATTCTAATTGGTGTGGAGTGGTACCACATTGCAGCTTTTGCACTTGGCTTTCCCTAAGCTATGGAGCATCTTATCTGTCCATGTGCTTACTGGCCAGTCATACCCCTTTTTGTTTATAAGTGACTTTTGACATCAACGATATCAAACATTAGTTTAATTAGACAGCTGTCTGCATTAAATGGCCCCGTGACCCCTCAGCAGTTCCTGCTTATGTGGTGGTCGGTAAGAACCCAGCTTCAGTCAGGCACAACCATCAAGCCAGAAATGGTACAATGAGAAGCTCAGGAGAGATCTTGGCAAAACTTAGTAGTAGACCAAAAATATTAAACAGGCTTACAGACACAGGCTTGGAGAAATGGTGAGGGTTGAGTGATAACAGGATCACTGGCAACACACTACTCGGGAGTCGGCCAGCCGTCCAAGGCAGGACCAGGAAAAGGCGGACGGAGCCCAGGCCCTGTCCAGGGAGGACTGTGCATTGGTCCCAGACAAGGGATGCACAGGTGAGCATTGGGAAATGAGTGGCCGGAGAAACAGGGAGGAGGATGATTACCCCTTCCTTTCCATTCCACGAACCTCTGGTTTACAGTGCCGACCCTTCTGAGACTTGGAGGGTCAAGTTCCAGAATGAAACTTGAATTTACTGCGGCCAAACTCCTCATCTGGATTAACACACTCACAGGGCACTGAAGTGCCTCTGAGAATGTTTGTTGAGTGGCTTTGTGAACGTATGTCCATCTGTAGCTGTGCTAGGGACAAGCTCTCACTGGGTGACATGAGAGCTTGTCCTTTTGAGAGTCTTTGTCCTAGGCCTTTTGAGAGCTTTTGTTATAAAAAACTGTTACTTAGAACTCTTTTGGTTTCTTCTGTGAAATTCACACATTTTGAAAACCTAAGCACAAATGTTTAAAAGAAGTAATACTTAAAAAAGAGAGAGACTTCCTATAAAACTGGAAAAAGCCTGTTTTTCTAATTAATGAGTTGGCTGTTTGTCCTTAAACACAGCCTATAAATAAAACCTACAGTAGAACTTGACTTTCAAGAATAAAAAGGGCTGGTTTTCCAGAACTTTGCAATTTATAGATAGGGTTTAAATAAGTACCAGAAATGACTGAAAATGAGAATTCTCTCCTTCTAAAGGAAGTCGAATCCTTGCTTGGTCTTGAACCAAATGTGCCTGAAAACGCCACGTAGGTGTTACCTTGACAAAGAGGGGAAGCCTGTTCTCTTTAAAGGCAAAGAAGCTGAATATGTGGTGCTGGCCGCTCTTGGTTAGCGGCACGAGGTTGCCGAAACAGTCCACGTAGATGGGCTTCCCTTCCAGCACCTGGGGAGACAGAGGAACAGCACAGAGACAGCAGCTGCGTTTACGGCTTGCTCTCCACGTGAAGAGCTGGCGGTGCCACCTGGAACGTTAGACCTGCACACACAGCCCTCTCCACACTGCGGATGGCTCGTCTCGCCAGCGACGAAGCGCGTCCTCACGCCCTGCTTCCACTCCTCACAGGCCTGCGGGGCGCGGTGGCCTATCACGTGGACGTCCTTGTTTCCAGCATCGCATCACGTTACTCCCCAAACTGGCGTATCTCTAAACCCTGAATTTAGACTTCTGACTGGTCAGTGTTTGCATCCCAGCGAGTGAGGCTACCCGACCCATTTCCCCAAACCCACACTGATGAGAAATGCTGACAGTAACTGAAGTGGCGCAGAAAAGCCCTGTCACTCACATTCACAGTGAGGACAGGCTTCCTAACTGCTTTCTGTACGGTCGAAAATTGGTAGGAGCATCGAGGAAAGATAAAACCATCTGAACTGTCATTGTTGCTACAGACTTGAGCAATAAGTCATAAATTTCCCCCAAGATAAGGGGGAAAAGCCTGTAAGAGAAGCCTGTTACCTCCCGTCCACTGAGGTCATCCCCACAGGACTGCTCCCAACCAGCTAAAAATAGCTGATTTTGTACCTTAACCTTCTAACTGATCAAGATGTAGACTGGTCTTTTTTTTCTTTTTTTTAGTTTATGGCTTTCTTTATTAAGTGCTATTTTACATATGACCCATTAATAAAAACACACATGCCAGCACACCGTGTTTGGGACACGTACCTCCACATCTCGGCTCCTGGCCACCTCGGCGAAGTTCTCCTGCTGCTCCAGTGTCTTGTCCACCTTGTCATCGGTCATGCAGAAGCACCGCAGCCTGGCCTCGATGGGGTCATGGGACTTGGCAAACACCACGAACTTGGCCATGTAGGGTACACAGATGATTTCTCGGTATACTTGGGAGGCAAAGGCGACCGACTCCTGGGTTTGTCGACAGTCTATCAGCCAGAACCTAGAAAACGGTTCCAGGTCAGTCCCCTGGAGCTAATGTGCAGCAGCCAAAAAACACCCGTTCCCCACATGGGATCGAAGTTGCTGTTAAATGCTTCTTGGAAAAGAAGGAGAGTGAGACAGGAGACAACACAAGACAGGAAAGGACAGAGCGAGAGGCAGGGGGCACTGAGGACCATGCCGTATTTGCCACCAACTACGAAACCCGTGTGTGTATGAATTTCTTTGTTGGAAATGCACCCATGTGTCCAGTTTTCTGAGGTCCATGCCCCATGTCTCAGCACCGTCAGGGGCGCAAGCCTGGGCCATCTTGCCGGGACGTCACTGGGGCAGCCCCAAGCCCCTCCATCCCTCTCCTCTTCCTCTCACTTCCTGAAATGCTTCTCAATAAAATCGACCCAGGTTTTCCTCACCTCGTCACTCTTCCAAAACCTCTCCAGTCACCCAGGGGGACCCGCCCTGCCACCTGGGAATCTGTTCTGCTGCAGACCTTGTCACGGTTGCAGAGCACGGCCCTTGGGGGATGTCACCAGCTTGGGGGCTCCATGAGCTTGGCAGGGCCTGTGGTAGGGCCTGGCCACTTCCCCGACAAGTCCTGTGCTCACGTCATGCCCGGCTCTAGGAGGAGCACCCTCACAGAGAAAGCCGGGGCCACCCGAGGGCCGTCTTCTCCATTTGCTGTGTACACGCTCTCCAAGGCCCCTGCACTGTGGCTCTGAGCCTCGTTCCCTGACAGCGTCTCCTCCCCACGACCTGCCCACGCCCCTGAGATCCCCTTTCCCCCTCAGCCTGTTTCTTCCAGTTCCTCGTCCATCTCTCCTCTTGTCCTTTTTACTACTTCTAGTGAAATACATGTAACATAAAACTCATCATGTCAACCACGTTGAAGTGTGCATTCACCACGCGGGGCCGCCATCACTGTTGGCCCACACAGAACGCGGAGCCCATCAAACACCCACTTCTAAATGTCCCTCTCCCCCGACCCTGGCACCTGTCAGATACCTTGTCTCCGTGCACCACACATGTGTGGAGCCTGTCCAGCTACTTCACTAACTACAGTGTTCTCAAGTACAGTGCAGGTGCTGGCTGTCGGCAGGCCCTCCATGTTGCTCTGACTCGCCTGTGCTTTGCTCACCCTTTCCTCAGCTGTCTGGGAGTTCATGGTGGGCGCAGGAGCATGGTAACCGGGGGTGTGTTCTGAGCAGGACCCACTGCGGTGTCATGGCTGACCTGAGACCCTGGGGCCCACTGCTGTCCCCAGGGTCCTCTCTCCCACCTGTACCTGCCCCTCAGGCTCCGGCACATGTCAGGAACCCCTCCTCTTGGGTTCCCCTCTGGCCACCGAACGTGCGCAGCCCCTGGGCCCCTGCAGTGCCTCTGGGCCCACACCCTCAGCTCCCATCCTCTCTGCATACGAGGGAAGGCATAGGGTTTGCCAAGCACAGAGCCACCACCCCAGCCGCCACCGCCACCATGTCCCTGAGCTGTCCCTGCGTGCCCTTCCTCTCTGCCCCCCAAACAGGAATTTCAGCCTGAACCCACTTAGCCTCAGATGTCCCGTCTGTAAAATGGACACATGGCCAAGTTGTGGCCGTGACAAATTAAATGGGTGGGCAGTGCCCAGCACCCCTCACAGATCCTGGGGCAGAATGAATAGTAAACAAGCTAGCAAGTGCTGTGGACAAGACCAGGCTGTGTCCACGAGAGTGGAAGTCACAAAAGTGTGTCAGCGTGAGAGTCACCCAGACCGCAAACCCGTTCACGCAGACACGTGGCTTCGACCTTTTCACATCCTGCTGGCAAGCAGCTCTGGCTCCTTGTTGACAGCAGGAAACATGTCGTTCCCAAGACCCCCGGAACTGACCTGACAATTGCTTGTTCTCCTCAAATTTTAATCTGGCTGGGTGAACGTTGTTACTTATCACCACTACTCCATTTGCAGGGAGGTCTGGTTTAAAATGGGAAAGGTAACGCAGACCATATTGAAAACCAAACTAAAAAAACCTCATTTTTGAAGAACATAAGAAATGAAATCAAACACAGCAGCAGCCACGGCGGGGCGGTGTGGCTGAAGCCAGTCTGTGCCACGTACCTGGCAGACACATTGGTGGTGAAGGAGACACACTCGTTAACAAATGTCAGTGGTGTAGTTCCTGTGATGTCTTCCCACTGGGCAGGGGTGGTTCCGCCTGAAATAACAGGACCATTGAAGCACCAGGTATGACTCCAGACTCTGGGTTGTGAACCAAGTCTTAGTGGTTCCAGCTGAGGTTGCCGGCGTAGGCCCTGCCCCCACGGTGACACATTGGGAGCAAAGTGACTAAAAGGCAGTGGAAACAGGACAGCTGACCCCCTTTCCCGGAGCTGAGGTGAGGGCGGCTGTCTGAATGCTTTCTTCGAACTACCAGGTGTCTGATTCTCTACCTGACACTCGGAGGCCTGTACTGGAATCGCTGGCCCTGAAGATACATTTGTGCACAGCCAGTGATTTCAAAAGACCCTGTAACTAACCAAGGAGCTGAAGGCTTTGTTAAAATAATGGGAAAGCCAGGTGCTCTGCTGTTCATGAGCTTCACATTTCACACAATTATTTTCCATGAAATAAAACTTTCTCTCAACATGCAATGGGAGGTTGGCAAAAAAGACTTGGGAAACACTAAGAGCTCAATGAACTCTGCAGGCAGATGGACAGATGGATGAAGGCCCACAGGAAGCCTGACCCGGTGGATGGCGTCTCGGCCACGTGGTCCACTCGCTGGACCGCCGGCAGGGTCAGGACACGCCTGCACATTAAGTCTTTCCTACCTCATGTCCACGCTGTGTCTCACGGGAAAGAAAGGGTGCACAGGGCCCAAAACGACGGGAAGACACCTGACCCAGAGGCACGGTAATGACCGGGAGTGAGGAAGGGCACCCCTGTGCTCCTGAGAGCCCATGTGTTTTGCATTTCGCATTTTATTAAGCTGATGGGGTAGAATTTTGCATTTTATTAAACGTATGGGGTAGTCTCAATGGCTTGCTATCATAAGTATAGAAATACACGGATAAGATAGGAGAGTCCGAAAGAGAACGAAGTAGGTGGAACAAGGTCCCGATGTGAAGGAGAAGTGAAGCGTTTCTGGCAACACCCAGGCAACCAGGGCCGGCTATTACTCCCACTGACAGCAGCACGGATGTTGACCAAATGCCAGCAGCTCGGGGTTAGTACAAATGGAGGATTATCAGCCAAGTGATGGGTGTGGGGGGTGGAGCAACCTCCCACTATTGGTCATTGGGCTCAGACCACCAGTATTCTGGGAGTGTCTGTCTGGAGTTTGGTAGTTGTCTGAATGCTATTACAACTTCCAACTGAAAAGACCAAATTCAGTTAATCCTGGAAAACCTTCACTCTGTTTTTCCAAAGTTAGTTCAACAGACCAAGGATGGAGACATAACCAACTCCTAGACAGAGGTCAGATTTGAACTACTGGATATAATCACTCAGGACGATGCTTATTTTTGAACAGGTACAAGGTGAGGCTCCATGGAGGCTGATAGGTCCACAGGCCTGGGTGTGACTCCCAGCTCTGCAGGAGTCTGAGGTACAACCTCGGGCAAATCCCAACCATCCAAGTGTCTTCTTCCAGATGCAAGGGTGTCCAACCTGGGCCCACAGGCCACATGCAGCCCAGGATGGCTGTGAATGCAGTCCAACACAAAATCGTAAATTCACTTAACATGTTCTGAGATTTTTTTTGTGATTACATGTTGCAATGTATTTAATGTGTGGCCCAAGATAGCGCTGCTTCTCTCAGGGTGGCTCAGAGATGCCATGAGGCCAGACACCCCGTCCCAGAGCTTCCTACTCACGTGGTTGTGGGGGCCTCACCTGTGATGCTGCACAGGAGCCTCAAAGTTGGCGCTTCTCCCCCGAAGCCATTCAGCACGACGTCGCTGGCAGCTTTGGGGACAGGGATGGTCATGGTGATTGGTTTGTGGAATTTCCTCCTTCGAGGCTCCAAAGTGACTATGGGGCTGAAGGTGGCCTTGTTCCCGAGGATCTTCTTGACTAGCTCGCCGTGCATTGGCTGAGCCTTTTCAAAGAAAATATATAACAAACAACAGATTTTTTTCAATACATTGCTTTTTGTCTCATCCCTCAGTGTAGTGGCTGCCAGTGTGGAACTGGGGTGGTGGTTACTTGCCCTCAAGTAAGAGACCTACTGCGTGCCAAGGCAGCCCCCTCTCCAGCGTGCTGTGACCACGCCACAGGCCTGCACCCCCAGCAGGGCCCCCCTTCCCCATAGCACTCCTGCCCACGTGCCCACTGCACCTGCAGGCCCACGCGGATCCGCTTGGTCAGCGCGCCCTCAGGGAACACCGCCTGCACCTGCGGCACCACAGTGCTGCTCAGCACGCCGCCCTCGGGCCCGATCAGGTGACTGTCCTGTTTGACGCGTGACACCACGGCGAAGTACTGCGGGAAGTCGCGTGTGACGATGCGGCAGATGCGCTTGCGGTCCAGGTCCTCAGCACTGTCCAGCACTGCGGGCGACAGCATGCGTGGTCACAGTCAGCGCCAGGCGGCCTCCCCTCACCAGCACACTGCGTCCCCCTGCTCTTCACGCCCCCGTCCCCGAACTCTCAGGCCTCAGGGTGTTGTGCAGGACCGGGTCTGTCCTGCAGGACTGTGTCTATGGGGTCTCTCCAGCGGTGACTGTCACTGAGGGAGCAACTGTGCATGTAGAAAAGGGCCTTTGTGGCACGATGACCATGAGCCCAGGGTTTCAATTCCCTGCAACCATGAGCTCACCCTATGTGCCATCTACCGTCAGCTCACGGGGCCACAGGCTCTCCCAGACTGCACCGGGGAAGACACGTAGGGCAATACAGAAATGCAGACGGGCTTGAAAAGTGGAAAATTTAGACTGAGCGGGTCCCTAGGATTTGGATTTTATTTTCTGAAAGATCACCACAGAAATAAGACCAGGCAAATGTACTGTGTACCTGACTTGTCACCAGGGAGCACACCGGATACCTGCTATGCCGGAATAACACAAGGACACATGGGCACGCACATGTACACACACCCACAGGTGGCCCTAGGTCCTAGGCTCCCAGTGCTTCATTGCCACGCCCCCTCGGAGCCCGGCCACACCCCCTTGGTACCTTCGTCCATGCCATTGAGGATCTCGTTGAGCTCGTCCTCTGTGTGCTCACAGCAGTGCTCCTTCCAGCTGTCCCCGTTCTCACTACGCAGCACCACGAGCTCCCTCTCCTTCCCGCGGAGGGCGGCGAAGTGGGGGATCTCCACGATGACAGGCCTGGCAGCAAGCAAAACACCCGGTGTGGATAGGAGCCGACCACAGCGGGCACGCACGCGACTGTCTGTGGCAAAGTGACCTGGATTCCTCTCTCTGGGGACAGGGCATCGGCTAGCTACCGCCACAGAGCAGCATCCCACTTTGGGGCACAGGTCCCCAGGGACACGCTGCTGCCTGGAGCCCCATGATGCTCCCCTGTGAGTGCAGGAGGCATTCTGGAACTTCTCCTTCAATACGTGTGAAGAAACAGACATGCGTATCTACGATGTGCACCAGCCTCCTCAGGCACTCCCTGCGAGGCGCAAAATGACGCCACAGTTGGACAGGGAATGGCTCGGGCGCCTTGGGAACCGTGGAGGCATGCACTCGGGGTCCGGTGTTCGAGCGCACCACCGGCAGCGCGCACGGCGGGGCCCGCAAGCCCCACAGACAGCCGTGTGTGGTGCCGGCAAGGCTCGGGCCCGCAGCACGCGCGGCCGGCGGTTCTCGGGGCGCGCACCCTCTAGGTTCACAGAGGCCTTCGGCCTTCCAGTCCAGGTTGCTTTGATACAGACTCCAAATTTACCATAACAACATCATAATTAGCACATAGTACCACTAGGCAGGGCTCATGCTTTAACAAAAATGAAGGTCACAGCACTTTAAGGGAAAAGGCATAAAAACATCACTCAAAAACAAAAATCACATACCACAGGGGTCGGAAATGGTCCACTAAAGAGAGGTCATATACAGAATTTAAATCATAGAGAGGGACATGTCATGGCACGATGACAAAAGAGAAATCATATTGCAGGAGGAGGAGAGGGGCCCACAGCCATCAATTTGCTTTAAGTCGCTCCTACCCAAGGAATTTGGTTCCAGGAGGCCCCAGCTGAAGGATGCGGCTGACCAAGCTTTCTCCCTCATTAAGTGGGGGGGGAGCCGCTGGCAGGTGGAGTTTACTGAGTACGTCCAAAGCAGCAGTGAAAGAGAGAACATCAGTCAGCTTCCGGTGTGGCTGCCACCGACCCCAGCGTCACCGCGGACCGACACGGGGAGGCTGGCTTTGGTTCTGCCCCCTCCATTGGTCACAGGGAGCCAGGCGCAGATGCCCCGAGTGCTCAATGGAGGCGTGGGGACGCCAGAGCGCGTGGGGGGGTGGGGTCTGTCCCTGGTGAGGTTCCCCCAGGGCCAGGGCATGAGCCGAAAAAGAAAAAATGCGCTGCTCCACAGGAAAGACAAAGCTGCTGGGAATATAATGAAAACTCAGACTCTGCAGAGAGACCCGATGTTTCCATGGATATTCCCGCACAGATGTGACGAAGATTTAAAAGCCCCCACGACCAGAGTGTGAGGGAGGGAAGGGGCCTGGGGCAGCAAGGGGTAGGGGTTGTGGACCGGCTCCACCCAGACCCCCACAGGCTTCCTCTGGAGCTCTGGTATGACGGACCCGGGAGGGGGTTTCTAGAACCGCAAACACAGACACGTAATTCGGAGCAACTCGTAAACAGTTGGCTCCGAATTACTAGGTTTTAGCACGATTCCTAGTTCCAGAGCAAGAACTCTCTCCTGATGTGGCACTAGCAAAGCAAGGGCTCGTGGTGCACAGGACTTTGTCCCCATATTTGAGCACAAAGACTTGCTGTGACAGGACTTAAATACAATTGATTCGTTTCAAAATATTTTGAAACTCATCCCCCTCCAAAACTTCATCTTTTTGTCAGTTTTCAGCAGCAGCTATGTATTTCTTAGCATGTTGAAATACCACTTAATAAAACAGCAGCCATTCAAACAAATAGAGGAAGAAAGGCTAATTTTGGCTCAAAATTGCTAAAACAAGGATGGTAGACATGAGTCTAGATTTCATTGTCTTAATGACCATTGTGACCAGACAGCCTGCCTGTGCGATTGTAAGACAACAGAAGAGACAGAGGACACAGACTGAATTTTGGGCTCTTCTATAAAGGAACACTTCCTTCCCGAGTGAGGGAGATTCTTTCTCATAACTACACGGGGCCTTACTTTTATGTCTGGAATACAGCAGTATTTTTTTCTTACTACTTTATCATGTAAGCCTCAGTGGGAAAAAATAACACCTACCACGGCCTAACACAGTTACCCACACTGGCGGTCCAGCAGCTGCTACCACATCCAGAGAGAAAGAGTCATAACTAGCCTCACGGTTGAGCCCATGGAAGCCTTGAAAGAACAGGTGTGGAAGCAAAGCTGGGCCTCCAGGTGCTACTTTCAATTTTCAAAACATTTCACGAGGCCAATGTCCGTTTACAACATTCGACATACCTTTGTGCCTTCCAGCCTATTGGCATCAGGGGGGATGCACGCTCACCGGTGACTAAGTGGGAGGCTTATCAGAGACTCTTACCCCAGGAACTGAGCACCAGAGGGTCCGACTTCGATGAGGCGGCTTGCCAGACCTTCTCCTTCCACCATTGGGGGCATGGTCGCCAGTCGGTGGCGTTTCACCAGGCGGCAGGTGACCCGCGTGGGGGCTGTGCACTTGCGTGGCGGGATGATGATACGTAGCCCGTGGTGTCTGCAGCCCCGCATGGCGCCCCCACGGGCGTCCACCATGAAACTGACCAGGAAGCTGAAAGGGAGAGCAGACAGTGGACGTGTTTGCGAGATCGCGGGCAGGGACACAAGCTCGGCGGAAGTCACTGTGGCCCGTAATGCTGTGTCCTCAAATCATCCCCTTGTTCTTGATACACGTGGCAGGAAAATCTGTCTTTAAAAGTTATTTTACTTTACACGAATGCTTTGATTTAGGTTGTTCTATTGTTTTAATTTCCATGCTTTTATCTGAAACCTAAGATTTTGGCTAATTTTTGTTGACAATGGTCATAATAAACTGTGCATTAAAAAATATGCAGTTGACATGGAAAATGGAATGAAATTCGATAAAGACACCGAGGAGTCTCCCTTCTATGTGTGCCCTGAAAAACCCACACATGGAGTCAAGTGAGGATGGAGCAGCTGCAGTAAGTTAATTCCACTTGACTTTTCAAAGTTACATCTTGTCCAGCTCATCTTAATGTAATTTTATGCCTTAAAAAAGGATGCACAGGCCTCTCCCCAGGTCACACTATGAATGTGCGTCCAGCTCACGGGAGCCAAGATTGGGGGGGGCAGGAGAGAGGTGACGGCTCCTCTGCTCAGTGTGTGACGGGGGAAACCCTGGCTCCTGCCAGGGAGGGCGTTGGTGCAGTGTGACTGTCCCCAAACTACAGTGAAGTGAATGTAGAGAATCACAGTCAATAATTTAGAAATGAAAGGATGTCTCTGTCATTTTTGCTCCTGTTCAGCCCTGCTCATGGTTCACGGGCAGCTGTCAGTCTCAGGCAGTTTGGCCTGTCCATGTATCAGGGGAAGGGTCGGTCAGAACACTGAGGGTCAGCGAGGCTCCTGTCCCTTTGTCTGTCACCACACTCACTGACATCTTGGGGGAACTTGCTTTGTCCCGGAGCAGATCTGCCTGCACACACACACAGAGACACAGACAGACAGGACGTGTCCCGGACACGGGCCACGTCACCATCTTTGGCAGTGTTGCTGCATTTGTGAGGGTTGGACACCAAAACAGCAGGAGGGAAGCAGCACCTGGGTGCACTCAGGCTCAGCCAGCAGCCCAGGCCGGAGCCCCACATGGCACCGCCTCCACGGCAACACCCAACACATGGGAAGGCATCCAGCCCAGGTCCTTGTGGGACCAAAGCACTGTGCATTTATGCTATTTTTACACAAGAGAAAGAGCTCAGCACCCCTTCACAGCACAGCACAGGACTCGCCAGGCATGCGATTAGATAGAGAGCCCACTGCTGGTCCCCAAAGGGACAGGCAGGGCCGAGAGCCTGCACAGCCGTCATGCGGGCGGCATCCCAAGGCCCAGCGAGCCCTGGCCCACTGTGTGCTTAGTGTGGCCACATGGGGGGTGGGGGGTGGGGCAATAATCAACGGTTCAGGCCTGAATGTGGATGTTTCTGGTCTTTAACAAAACACTGTGTGAGAATGTTAGCTGCTTTTCTTACTATCAAGTCAAAAAATTTTTTAATTCTTTAAAAAATCTTTTGTTTTTTAAAATACGCTGTTGCTCAAAAGAATGGAAGAACTAGCTAACACTTGTGGCAAATATAAACGTTTTCTTTCTGTCTTAGGATTTTTACTTGACTACATTTATGTTATTTTTATGAAAACTAGAGAAAAGCTACTCAAGTTTCTGCCAGTGCTGTGGCAAACTCGTTGCCATAGTTCATAGCTGTCAGCCTTCACTGCTGTCTGCACCTGCCGAAGGCACTCGGGCATTTCCGCTCGCGCACCTGCTGCGTGTTTGCACCTGTGTGCTGGCATGGCTCCCGCTGCCACTGTCTCCACCTCAGGGTGTGTGGCGCGCCCCTTCTAGGGACCTTCTATCCAGAGGCTGAAGGGCTACATTGCTGGCTGGAACAATGCCTTGGTACGAGTTTGACCACTTTTTCATTGACTGCTCCATGTGAAACCCTGTTGTTCCCATTCACCCCACAGCTTCCTGTTTCTGAGACAATTGTTACTCTCCCACTAGGGGCTGCCCTGCTGGGAGTGGGGCACAGGCTTAGGGTCTGAGCCCTCAAGGAGGGCTTCGCTGACCCAAAATCACGTTTGTCCCTGGTGCCTGGGAAGGAACCCTGGTGGCAGCAACCCCATGTCCCCTGGTTCTGGCACAAGGTGGGTGACGCATGTAGGGAGGAGGATAACTGCTGAATGAGTGAGCAGAAGAGTAAAAAGAGCAAGTTAGGAGACACTGTCCCTGTTTATGTCTAATACAGGGAGAGGACGGCTCATGTAGAAGGGGATTTACTTGTCTGGTCTTTGGGCAGCCGATCCACTAAGAACTCATTCGAATGACCACGTGGGGGTCTTTCTGCCCCTAGAACCACAAAATCAGATTCCAGCAACATAACTGCAGGAGAGCCAGCTAATAAAATAGCTGAGTGTGTGGAGCTGTGAACCGAAAGCAATCTTTTCTCCAAATAACAGGGAATGAGAGAACCAGTGATTCAATTTCTATTTAGGTGCTGATGGAAAGTCTTTTAGATGAAAGTCAACATGTGATCACTCAGTCCCAATTGTTTATAACATAAAATTGGGTGAGCGTTTGAGCACTTTCATTAAAATGTCAGATGATCAAAAGGTGTTAGGACTTGGGTCAGGAGTAGAATGAGGGGATAGTTGTTCTGTGTAAATTTCAAAATCCTAAAAGCAGATGGAAGAGACTACTTTTTTGTACCACAGGAAAAGTAGAAGGCTGTGAGGTGCTGAGCTGTGAGATGAGTCGATGAAATAGGCATGGTTCTCTCATGTTTCCAGGAGATTAAAACTGGGACGAGACACTGTGGGTAAGTTATCAGAGGTGAGAGGCGTCGAAGTAAAAATGCGAAGCGAGGTGTGTGCAGGGGAGCTGATGTCTGACCAGCGCTCAGCCTGTGGTTACTGCGGCTGTCGGCAAGGCAGGGAGGTGCCACCTGCACCAAGAGCCTGAGAGGACTTAGCCCCCTGCGGCAGAGACACTCTTCTCGCCTTCTCTCCCTGTGCCTACCTGGCTTTGGAGGGTTTGAATGTCTTCAAAACAACAGTACAACACCTAAGAACCAAATGGAAAAACTAACATTTTTTTGAGTACCTACAGTGAACCTGGAACATTGCTGAAGCAGTTTAATGGGACGATGGAGCATTCACTCGTTTTCGAACGTCACTATTCAAATACAATACGAACTACTGCTTCACAGGGCCAGGCCTCAGCAGTGCTGTGGCCTCCCCGGGCCCCCTCTCCAACCCGCCATGGATCTGCCTCTGCCTCGAAGCACTGCTGTGGCCGCAGACTAGTCGCTTCCAGTCTTGAGGTCTCCGTTTTCTCCCCGCTAAAATGAGACTTCCCATAAACACACTCCAGACTGGCTCCCGGTATTAACTTCCCTGCACCATTAGCTGCTGCTGCTGCAGGGCTCAGGGAAGCTGCCGGCAGGTCCTGTTGCAGGTGCTCTGGGGGCGTTCCTATTGGGAACGCACACTGCAGTTCCGCCAAGAAACAGGCTCCTTTTTGCTCTGCAGTTAACCCAGTCAATGAGCGGTTCTGCAGGAAAAGTCTGCACACGCTGCGCCACACACTGACTTAAGACTACAGACAAGAATGTCACGTGCTGTACTTGGCTAAAACTGCAAGTCTTACTTTGGATAAAATTCAGCAATCATGCAAATTAGAAATTCTTATCAAGATTTTCTAAATTGTGAGATTCAGTGTTATCACAATTTAAAAAGAATAAAAGCAAAAGCGACCCACCATTATTATGCAGATGACTTGCCTGAGGGGACCCGATTAGCTGAACAGATACATGCTTGGAGGAGGGAGGAGGGCCTGGTCTGCTGAGGGTCACCCTCCCCCCCAGTCACAGGTGCTTAGTTCAATTCAGTTCATCCAGGAGCCCGGGGTGGGGTGGGGAGGATTCCGCAGCATTCAGTTAGTTTTGGGGTGAAAATAGGGAGAAAAAGGGTCACCAGGGTGCTTCAGTGATCCGCACTCACAGCCAGGCCCACGGGTTAGGTCCAATTCTGGTGACGACACCGCGACTGAACCTTCTGCTCCACAGTCCCCTTAATTCCTCGGAACCCCCCTGCCATTCCCATCCACTGAATCAGGGGTGGAAAACGTCTTTTAAAAAAGGCGTGGCTCAAATTTGTTAAAATCACCAAAAATTGTTTATCACTCGCGGTGTTCACGGGTAGAAACATCATGTTTGGTGTTTCAGAAAAACTGAGAGGATGGATATAAAACTTTCAAAATTGGAAATATGAAACTTCTTTACTTGCAGACAACCTATACTATCATGACGGATGACTATGAAACAAAAATGCTGTCACTGATATGAACCCTCAAAAATAATTTATTCAACTAACACAGGATAATGGATGTTTCAGAACACTGACTAGCTTCGTTCTATAGCGCAATTTCTAAAGTATCGAAGGCTGGGTTTACAGCGGCACTAGAGAGGAAATGCACTGTTAATACACTTTCAGCCTCCAGCTCACCAAGAATGCAGTTTTTTAAAAAATCTACGTGACACTTAAAGTCACCACTTTTAACAGAACTTTAAAACAGGTCCACCAATTTGTATGCTTGCTAGGAATAACTGTTCAGCTCACGAGCACTTTCTCACAACAGAAGTGGCGGTGTGGGGAGCTGCAGCCAGGCAGGCCTTCCCCGTGGGGCTGGGTTACTTTGGGCAAAATCCCAGCAAATTCCTGACAAAATGAAAAATGCCCACTTTCCCTCCACTGCAGAGAAAGGGGGACCTGGCAGGGATGTGGCCGGGGTGCAGCTGCGTCCCTGCCAGGCATCTGAGCACTGGAGCACCCTGGGGCGGGGGGTGGGCAGTGGGGATGGGTGGGCGGGCGGGCGGGGGATGCACAGTCACCTGCTGTTGTCACGATCGAGACACGGAGAGGAGCGGCTGCAACAGAACAGATACTTTAGCACAGAGAAGGGGCTGTGGAACATCCCGGAGGATCAGAAGTGGCTTTTGAATGAAACAGATTATTCCACACCGCTGTGGTCTTCACAGAGAAAAGATGGAGACGCCATGGGGGCACCGCTCTGCGCAGATGCTGAGAGGGGCCGGGGTGGGCTCCTTGGGCCCCATTCAGGGCCCTGGGGCGCAGGGGGCCAGGGGAACCCACCTGCAGCCCTGCTCAGTGCTGGCTGCAGGGCACTGACAAGTCTAGTGTCCCAGGGCCCAGAAACCATCAAGGAGCATTGAAATGAAAGTTACAAAGGCTGAGACTGATGGACAGAGCTTTATCTCCAAAGCTTTTCATTCACACAGTTAACACTTCCTCGAGATTGGTGGTGTCCTGTGGGCCACCACAGAAGGAATGCAGGCAGAAAAGGCACAATTTAGAGACCGGCTTCCAGGACAAGCTGTGGCAGAAACGGTAAGGCAGAGTAGGTAACGTGAATCACCTACTGGCAGGTAGCAGAGACTGTACCAACACAGTCTCAGTGTTCCTTCAAGACTGTGGCCCTGCCCCAGCTACTGGCCGGCTTGGGGGGGCCTGGTTGGACCCCACAGTGCAGGCCTGTCTGCTCCCTCTGGCTCACTCATGTCTGACATACAAAAGGATACATGTTTAAGGGACCAGAAAGCCAACCTTACAAAACAGTTGTGGAGCTACTTATAAAGTCATTTTCTTCACCCAAAAGAGTTTATCTTCGTGTGCCTTTAAAAAACCTAGGGTGTTTGAAATACATGAACAACCAAATTAACTGCTTGAGGTTCTGAAATATTAATGTTGTCAAATGAGAAACAATCTTTCACTTCCTCGAATTTCAAATATGCACGTCCCCTGTCTGGGCTAATAGCTTCATGGGTTTTTTAACAGACTTTACTTTTTGGAGTAGCTTTAGATTCACAGTAAAATTGTCTTCAATGTGTTTTTATGAAAAAGATCGATCTTTAATGGACTTCTAGTTGCTATAACATCTTGTAGGATAACACGAGAAATTGACATTTAATTGTTTGCATGTGGCTCTCATTAAAAAACTATAAAAACGAAGAGCTTTGGAATAATACTTGAAATGAATGGAAAAATGAGACATTACTGGGAACTGCGCCTCACATCTGCTCATGAAACCGAGAGGAACTGTGAATTCCCGATTACACTGGTTCGAGCGCAGCTAAGAACATTGCCGGCTCGCTGATGAGTCAGCCACACCACTCTGAAGAACAACAATCAGAATATAACTGTCAGCCTTTCTTTGGCCAGAGGTTGGCTGTGTCTCTTGGGCAGTCAGATTGTTTTGATCAGTGAGAGCTGGCCTCCAGCAGTGTGGATGTCAGCCGCTGGGAACCCAGAGCAGAGGCAGAAGAAACCACTAGTCCTGCCTTGTGGGACAGCTGGACCCGCTGTTCACCTACAACCCCGCTGGGGAGCCTGTTAGAATGTTGTATCTGAAACCAGTGGCAGGTGCATTGAAATAGCTCACTTTATTACCCCCTCTGTCAAAAAACATGTTTTTCCTAACATTTTGGGTGGATTTTGAAGTGGCCTACGAATTTGCCCAAGAACCCCAGTTCCTTGAAAAAAATTATAAAAACGACTCAGGAGCCGGGTATATAATGAATAAAACTACAAAAAATCAACCTTACATGATAGGATATCATGGATGCAGTTCATGTCCATTCATTGGGTGGTAGCTTTCAAATGCCACGACACTTGGAATCTAGGGTTCAGTGGTCACTCCCCATTGGTCAGAGCCATGGGTTGTGTGTGTCTGTGCAAACACTACAGTGGAGGGAGGCATCGCTAGGCAACACGTTCCTGCTGAAAACAACTGTGAGTCGACCTGACAGGAGGACTGTGTCACCCAGAGGATTCAGAATACAGTCAGCTTGGCTGATCTGGAGTTTGGGAACCATCTGCAAGGTGTGTGCAGGGGTGTGTAAGTACTGACTAGACTAGAAAACTAGACTAGACTCTTCTTTCTGGACAAAACGCTAATTATTTAAGAAGCCTGTAACCTTAAGGTTACTCTGTGGGATCCATAAGATAACATTCACCTTTCAGACAAGTGAACTGAAACTCCGACTGTTGACCGTCTGCCTAACGTGGCCCATGCCACACCCCAGGTGACAGGGCCACAATGCGGTCTGACCGCGCTGCCTCCAACGGGGACACCGTGTTCTCTCTCTTCCACAGACTGTCTTCCAGCATCAAATGACACAGGTGTGTCTCTTCGAGGGAGGCTGAGCCTGTTGACCTATTTTCTTCAGTGCCTGCTCAAGGTGTGGCACTCTGTAGAATTCAGCAACAGGCGAGGAATGCGGGACAGGTTAACCACCTGGCTCTCCACAGCAATGGAAGCTGTTAGGCCTCGCTGGCCCTTCCTCACAGTTGGTATAAAACATGCACTTTGGGACGACTGAGACATCAGGAAGCCACGGACACAACAGCAGAGGCTGTGGGGGAACTGGGCGGGGTCTGGTTTCCGCATTTTTGGCTCCAGTGATTCTGACACCCAGCTCGAGCGGAGTATATTCAGTCAGTGATCCTGTTTGATGTTCTGGAAGGAACTAGCTTACCAGAGACCAAGACTGTAAAGATCCTTATCTTAATAAGTGATTATCTTTAACCATGGCATTCTCTAGACTTTGACTCTGGTAAATTCAGCAATTAATGGTTAATCACATTTTGGCTAAAATAATCTTTCCCTGGGTAGGCCGGGTGAAGACTTAACTAGGTTCATTTCTGGATTTGGATCTGTTAGCTTCAACACTCAGAGTCAAACCTCTTTTCCTTCTTCTCATCCTCGTTCAGAAGTTTAGTAACAGACTGCAATGTTATGCTTTTTGAATAACTTATAGCTGTTGGATTTTAATTATCTCATTTTATACTTAAAATATGCAATTAACTTTGGATGAGGCTTATTTTGGTTTTTATTCCCTTGAATAAGTATTGCATTAGAAACTAGCTTTTACTTTTTTAACAAGGAAAAAAGTAATATTTTCTATATATATGTAACTAATTTCATATTCTATAAATCTTTAGTAGAAGATAAACTAAGAGGCCTCAAAATTTTAACATCTTAGAATGCTTTACTAAAAGGAGAATGTTTTAGAATAATAAAAATAAGAAAGGATCCACAATTCAAAATAGTCCCGGCAATTATGGATAAGGAGTTTGGATAAATACAAAGTATTGTATTTAGTTAGATAACATATAAGCAGGGCTTAGAAAAAGTAATTAAATGAACAAATAAATTTTAGGGCTTTACATATAATTAGGAAATGGCCGTATGACCGAAACTACTGAATTGTAAGGGAAAGTCCAATTGTGAAGAGTGTCACAATTTGAAACTCCTCATGGAATTTGCATTCCGCACAACTGAATTCTTCTTCCTGCAGAACGTCTTTAAGTATGTTTGCGAGGGTAAACTCAGAGCCCTGCTTTCTCCTGAACTGCTACCAGACTCCACTTGCTCAGCAGTACACGTGGCCGCTGACCCTGGGAAGGGCTCAGGGCTGACACCTGCATTGCGTTTCCTGCCGCAAATAGCACAGGACTCAGACTTCCAGAAACATCATTTTGAATGCATTCATACGTGAGCGAAGGCATCTATTAACTAGTCAGTTAATCCTAGTAAGTAGAACTTTCTAGAAAATAAATAATCCTGCCTCTCCTTTTCAGACTTCTTAAAGACAAAATGTCAACAGTGAGGCTGCCTCCAATATCTGCTAGTTAGTTAGCAAGCTGACGCAATTCTGCTGGTTATTTAAAAACAAGGGTCAGTTTTTCTACGCTGAGTCTGACCCTGTTTGCCAGTCTGTGCAGAAAGGGCCCATGTTGGACAAGCCGTGTTATTTACAAGTTTAAACAAAGGTCACTTCCCCTGTAAGCCGGCCACCAGCTCCAGCCGCTGGACAAAGCGGTCGTTTTCACACCCCTCTCGCTTACCCCTTGCTCGGGACACACGATACCAGCAACTCACCCTGAGTGAATAGGGCTGGAAGACAGGGCCACATTGTCCAGGTTCTCCGGGCCCCAGCTGAGGCGGTAAGTGTTCCTCTCGGCCTCCTTGGCGAGCGCTGACACCTAGACACGGAGACGGCGTTGAGTGCACACCCCCCTCGCGCAGATTGATGTGCAACCGCCTCTAAACTCGGCACCACTGGTGGGCGGCCCCGTCTGGAGAAACCCCTACTGGAAAATGCAAGACTGAGGCACGTGAAGGACCGTTCATCATGCACTCTCGTGTGAATAGCACTATTGATGTTGGATCACATCTGTGTGATTGCCTTTGAAGAGAGCGGGTGTCGGTGTAGTTGGCATGTCTAGCCAGCCAGCACTGACACAATCACACCCAATATCAAAGTGTCCCCTAAAAACGCTAAGTCCTCTCCGTCAATGACAATTCTAAATACCAAGAGGAGTCATGTAACCTTCTGTAAATGCCTCCTACCTCACACTGTTCCCTCTACCAGAGACTCTCCAGGGGAGCTGATTTTCATATGTAATCCCACAGAACACAAAATAGCTAAAGAAACAAGCAGTATGGCTTTAGAAAACCTTGGGCCACAGAGAAACCTAGTGAACGCTTTCCCTGGTTTAGAAAAGCCCTCCAGTCTCACATCTCGGCCATCACAAGGTTCCAGTGATTTTCTTTCAGATGAAGAAGGTTTGTGCTGGACACCCCCCAGCACCGGGCAGTGTCCAAAGGCTCCACAACCCAGATGCAGGCGAGCGCGGGGCCACCTACCTGGTGACTGGGGATCAGGACGGCATCGTCAATCATGGCGCTGTCCCGCAGGTAGGAGGCGTGGCTCAGGGTGTGAGACCTGTCGGAACTGAAGGACCGGAGGCTGGCAGGTGAGCAGGAGGCCATGGTCACGTGCCAGCGGCAGGCGGGGTGGGGAGGAGGGCATGACGAGCCGAGCGGGAGAGGGAAGAAAGCGTGCAGTTAGCTGCTGGGACCTTCCAGGGGACAGACCGCAGCTGGGGGCCGCCCATGGGCTGGTCACCCACATGGACACACCCTCTTGCTGGCCCGGCCACTCGGTGCCAGGGCCCAGGGGAATCCAGAAACTAGGTCTGATCCTCCTGATCTGATTCATGTTCTGCCCAGAAAGGCCTGGAACCAGCAACAGCCGTTCACACAGGAAATGATCGGGTGGACAGACAGCTTAGATCTGAGCCAAACGCTAACCTTCCTGCAACTGAGAAGCATGAGGGGCCAGTCAGCCACAGGGAGAACAGGACGGAAGAGAGGCTTCCATCCGTCCACGCCCGTCCTGCTCTGTCACTTCGACTGCTGAGGCCGGGAACCCCTGGGAGGCACAGAGACAGCACCATGGCCACATGCACGCTTCCTGAGGAAGCAGTTCCCCAGCAAGGCCAGGTCAGAGGACAGGCTGCCTCTTGGTGCTGGTCGCCGTGGTGATGACACAGGCACACAGAAAGCGTTTCTAGGCACCGGCCAGACCCAGCCAGCCTCTCAGCACCAAGCGAGCTGCCAGTGGCGACGAGCAGAGGTGAGGGTGGGCTCTCATGGGGTTCAGGCCTCAACCACTGTGCTTCCCTGATGTCCTGTGAAATCTGAACGTCAGCATTCTGAACGACGCACTGAAGTGTGACCAGTGCAACTTGACATTCACAGAAATGCAGTTTTATTCCTTCCTAATCAATTTGTACACTCAAAGGACAAATAGGTGGATAGCTTAAATAAGCTCTATTTTATGTCCAGGTTTTTAAAGATCAATATTCAACACACTAGCCCAAAGCCCATAGGGGGAAACAGAGAGACATGCACGCTCACACAATAGTTACAGAAGCAAAGTGCCATTTACTTCCGGCTGGTAGGTGTGCAGCCAGTGCGCCTTGTAGAATTATGGAGTAAGTGTTCAAGTTCACGCACTTGTCAGAAGACACTATGTTCATTCTGCAAGTGTACCTAACTTTGTAAACCAACACTGTCCTCTCCACAAGGTGTCCCTCTGGCCAACTTCGGTTCTCCCTGTCCCTAGCAGAGAATCCATGGTGGTGAAGGGCCCTCTCCTGCCAACTCCAAACAGACCCTGACCACCACAGGATGAGTTATGCATTGGGGGTGACAGCCAGGTCTTGTGTGCTCACACCTGCACGTGTCTGTGAGTTTACAACATAATGAAACCTAACCAGAGTTTGGGGGTCCCCGCCCTAGTGTTTCACAGGCTCCCACTGAAAACGAGGGTCCTGACACCGCAGGCCCGGGGCCTCGGTCCTGGCTCTCAGAGGCAGCTCCCCTTCCCCCCAGTGGAGTTCAGCGGCGCACTCATAAAGGGACTGCGGCGCACTCTGAGTAACCTTGGCCTGGCCTTGACTTGAGCATAGGAAAGTAATTAAACTATGAGGGGGTGGGAGGGGGGTCTTTAAACTCAGTGAATCCCGTCTCCCGTAGAGGACTGAACAATTTTTTTTCCTGCCTTAAGCCACAGAGCTGCTTCAGGTTCATTGGTATGTGTTTTGTGCCAGACCGCAGGGAGGCAGCTTCGAAGCTGCACTCTCCTCACTGTGGTTAGAATCGGGCTGAGGAAGACAGCAGTGGACAGTCACCCGCCTGGAAGGACAGGGCTGTCCACACACTTGACCATCCTCCATCAAGTCTCCAGGGCCCCGACTGATTAATGACCATAACCTCTCCCCATGGCTTCAGAATTCAAAGATGCAGATGGTCATTTCATGCACTTGAAGTGCCAGATGTACATGAGAGGCAGCACAGAAGAAGCAGGAGGCTGGGCACGGGACTGAAGTGCCTGCTCACATTGGGAGACACCGTCCCTGAGTAGAGCTGACCCTGAGGTGCCGCTGCCAGACAGCAGAGACGCGGGAGTCAGAGGGGACAGGAGCCAACTGAACAGTGGCAAAGGTGCCTCAACTGGACCCGGGGACACGGCTGTGATGTGTGGGTGTCAGGCTTGGAAAGAAGGCAGCTGGGGCTCAGTGGCCACCCCCAGGGACACAGCAGACCTGGGTGGGTGCCCATATGTTTCAGGAAGGGGGTGTGAAAGGGCTCACCTGGTGGAGCACAGAACGCCACACCCCTTGGCCTGACTGCTGGATCGGTCTGCCAGCTGGGTTTGGGGAGGGACAGAGGGGAAGTGGGGCTTGTGTTTGTCTTTTCTGAAACCCCACAGGAAAGGGATACAGAGAGAGAAGAAAGGGAAGAGAGAGACAAGTAACTTCCAAAAGCCACAAAAGAGATTAGGGTGGAGAGAGAGAGAGATTAGGATACACAGAGTGAGGAAAGCCGGAAGGACCCCCACATCCTAACACCTCTGCCCGCTAGACTGCATTCTAGTGCACTCCACTCTTTAAGCACTGCTGTGGTTCCTCGTGGTACTTTGGGGCCTGTTTTGCTACAGAACCTACTTCAAGGAAACAACGTTGGAGTATTCCAGTGGCAGGGGACTATTCCCGCTGAAGGAGAGGGGACCAGCATAGTCTGGGATAATTGCAGTCTCCGGCCCGGAAACTGCCCACTTGATTTAAGACATCAAGAACAAGTTTAAATGTTTTGCAGCAGAGCAGCCCTTGTTCTCCACCCAGTCTGAGGTCGTGCTGCTCAGCTCACAGGGCCGCGTGTCTGTCGCAGAGATGTGTGGGGAGTCTGTTGTGACCTTAAACGTGTACTTTCTCACTATGGTGCACGCTTTATAGACACATACTAGGCTGTGTCCGTCTGTGACTTTGTTGAAAAGTGCAGTGACTCCTAATATGTGTTAGACAGTCACTGAACGGAGTTCTCCAGCCCACTGAGTGGGTCGACACTGAGGTGCCACTGTGCCAACTGTCCCTCCGTGTTTGACCCTGAACGTGACAGCATCTGAGGGTTGTGAAAACTGGTAAAACAGAATGGACACCCCATCCTGCCAGTCAGCAGTTGGCTGTGATCTTATTCCATGTGCACTGAATCACACCTGTTTTACTCTTCGCCCTTGTACACTTCAGTATCACAATCATTATTCTAACTGCATAGGGGCTAATGAGGGTCCTTTCGGGGGGCAACCACACTGTGACAGGTGTGGTCAGCTGAGGCTGGTCCTAGCTTCGTCATGCTAGGAACCCTTCCAGCCCAAGGAGCCATTCCATGTGACGTGTAAAAACCCTTGTGCGCAGAAATCCATAATTCTAGAATGTCGGCACCTGAGAGCGCAGCACACACACGCACGCTGAGCAGCGAGCGGGGAGAGGCGGAGGGACCAGAAGACCACATTTCCCAGCCACGGGGTACCCACCTGGGAACGGCACTACCGAAGGCCCAGCAGACAGAGCGTGATGGCAAGGCAAAATGGTTACCAAGAAAAGGTGACTTATTGAATTGTCTAAGCAAAAGTTAAAAGTTAACCAACAAGACAGCCACAAAAGGGAGCTGCTGCCTGTCCTTCCACTCAGGGAGGGTGGCTAGTCACAGCCCTAGGGAAGCAAGCCGGGGCTGGAGACCAGGTCCCACCTCATCTCCTCCCTGTCCTCGCACATCCAGCGGCGTTCAGTGTGATATATGGCCGCATCCCTGAGCCCTGCTTTACAAGCAGTGTTGCTCTGGGTTCTCACAGAAACCTCCCCAATCTGTCTGTGACCAGGCCGGCCTGGGCACTCACAATGAAGCCAGGGGACTCAGTGCCCAGAGGCAAAGCGCTCCCTTTTGGGGCTGAAGGGAAAAGTGGCAGATGATTAAAAACATCTGTTGAAGGCAGATGTCTGTGCCTCCTACTAGTTTGTGATTTTCCTCAGTCATCTCATCGCTCTGGGCCTGTTCCCTTCTCCGAGTGGTTAGGAATGCTGGGATGTGCCGATGGCCCTCGATGCCGGGAGGGGCGGTTCCCCATGTCGGCCTCACGCCTTCACCACCACCACTGGAGTGTGCGACTCTCCTGCCTGCATGTGGGAACACCTACCTGTCAGAGCGCCCCCCCTCCAGGCTGTAGCGCAGGTAGTTCATGCCATCCAGGAACTGGCTGCCGGGCAGCGAGTCGTCACCCAGCTCCTTCAGGTCCTCGGGCCTCAGGTACTCGCCGCCGTCCCCTGTCATCGTGTCGTCACCTGCAGAGGAGTGAGGCAGCAGGAAGTCACCTGCAAGTGTGACGAGGCGGCCCCAGTGGCACTGTGCTGGCATCCTGGAAGTTGCACGTGGGAGGGACACAGAGCCGGGCATGGGAAGGGCCTGAAAACTGAGGAGATGTCTGTCCCACACCGGGGAGAAACCGCGACCTGGATGGCAATTCTTCATCCGTCCCTCCGCTCGCTCCCTCCGTGGGGCCCTGACTCACAGCTGATGGTACTGAAGTCGACAAGGCTCAACAGCAACATCACCCTCAGTAGCTACTCAGCCACAAGTGGCCTGCACTGCTATTGGTCACCCTGAAGGTCCAAGCAGGGAAAGGTTCCTTTGGGACAGTGTCCCTGAGACCCTCAGGAGCTGGCCGTGTTTGGAGGCAGGGGCTTTGTGGATGTCATTCAGGGGAGCACTGAGGTGTGATCTGACCAGATCAACCTAGGGAGTGGATCCCTACAGGGGACAGAGGGACACACAGACACAGAGCAGAGGCTGCGGGAAACCTGGGAGCAAAGGATCGCTGCTGGCCCCAGGAGCCTTGTCCCACCACGGACTTCTGGCCACCAAGTTTGTGCTAATGTGCTGAGGTTGCCCTAGGAGCTCCTGGAGAGGCTCGAGAAGGAATCACCAAGGGAGGAGCTAGAGGTTCTCCTTGGTCTGGGCACACTCTGGCGGGCGACCTGGTGGGGTTCCGGGTGAGAGGCCAGTGTGTGAGGGTAAAGAGTGTCAGAAAGGCAGTGTGAAGGAAAGAGCCACGAGGGCTACCTGGAATCTATGTTCACACTGGTGGGCCATGACGGAGACCCACGAGGGACGCTGCTGTCTGACACAGTGGCAGACCAAGCAGCTCAGACACTCCATGATGGTCCCAGAAGTGCCTATCTCACCGCTTCCCTCCCCTTGTGTAACATGTGATTCTTAACTAGGACTGCTTCCATGAGGCCAACAAATTGGGGTCCCTTTCCTTTGATTCTAGGAGAAAAATTTCTAAGACCCAGTTTAAGAGCAGGCTCTCCAAACTCAGCATGTCTGGTTTGCACAGAAGCCTACAATATTTTCAGTTTTGTTAGCATCTGGGAAGAATCTCATTGAGTGGGATTAGATGGGACAGGGAGGCAGGTCTGTTGGATAAAACGAGCTGTGCTTCACGAATCCCTGCAGCAAGTGGCCTGAATGAGGGTTTAAACCCCAAAGCCTCGCTACCTTAAAAATGACCACGTGACTACTAACTTAATACAGTTGTAACCACACCATTAACACATCTTTCCCCCTGAGTGACATCAACTGCATGCAGGTCAAACAGTCAACTTAGTAGTTAACTCATTTATGCTAGTTCCATGTCACTTTATCAAAGAATTACTTTTTCTCTAAATTTGTATGCTAAGAAGAAATATTAGTTTTGGGAAAAGACGTATATAATGTTCACCAGATAATTTAAATATGTTAATATGTCTCAATAATTGTTGCAAAATGATTAACCGTATAAGCAAGTCATGGCTTTGAACTTCCAAGTTAATAAAATCCACACCCCCAAATGCACTCCAATTTCGCCCCTCTTACACATGCCACTTCAAAAGGACAGGTTAGTATCCGGCAGCCCAAATTTAAATGTTAAGCAAACAGCCTCGATGCAGTTAAGAAAAATAAAAGCAAAGAAAAGCATTCACTCCAACAATTTCCTCTGATGGTACCTGAGTCACTCAGTACGTCCCCATCAATAAAGTGGTCACCACACTGTTTAAAAGCTGTTCAACATATGAGTGAAGATGAGCAAATGGCCCCCAAACACCACATGGCGTGCACCTATGGGTGTGGAAGACTACTTGGCAAGCATTAGGGTAAAACACAAATCATTGTCATAAGTGCTGGGAGCTCCCAACAATGCACCAGCCCAGCACCTGTTTGTCCTCATCACTGGTTCTCACAGAAGCTGGTACAAGGCAATGCTCTCACCAAAAAGCGAGTTAACAAATCAGTTCCAAATCGACGTCTCAGTGCAAAGTTTTACCTTGTGATTAGATCTTAAAGAACCTAAAGAAATGCCTTTCATATCTCCCCGTGAATATTGGAGAAATATTGTAGTTTTTTGTGAGTCGTTTTACAGCCCTGCACACTGGAGCACAGCTGCACTCTGAAACAAGGTCACACACTTTGCTGAATTCATGACTTTTTAGCAGCAGATTTTCTGGTTCAAGAAAAGTCAACCATCTAGTTGAAGTGGATGTGGGGAGCTCGAAACGCTGCCCCCCCCACCCCGCCCCGCCCTGCCCAGAGCTCCCCTCTGCAGAGCCGCAGGCTGCTCAGAACCCTGGAGAGCTTTTATCCACTCGAACACTAGAGGGAGCACTTTTTCTGACTTAACAGAATTCTTACCTTGAATTTATCTGACTTACTGCTATGCCATTTCTAACCTTCTCTAAGGCTCTTTTCCTCTGGATTTAAAACATATACTGCATGTTTGAACCAAGCAGAAAGCAGGGGTTTCTCAATACACCACTGGTAGTGTCTATTCTGAGATCTTTTAAGGCATTGGAATAAAAAGTAATTTAACTTAATTACGATGTGTTAATAACTGCAGAGTATCAGGTGGATATTTTAACAGATGGTCAATTCCCAGTCCTTCCCCTTCCCAGGCCTATTATTTAGTAGGAGAATAAGATAACACCAGTTGAAAATACACTAATCAGAATCCTCCTTCCCCAAAAAGGCAAAGTTGATTTTTTGGAACAAAGCTGGAAACGTGACTGTGAAGTCCAGACGCTCCCCCTCTGCACGCACTGCCCAGCTCTGTCCCTGAGGATGGGGGGGCCCTGCAAGACCCGAGGGAAAGGCTCACCCTCTTCGTCAGAAACATCGAGCACCTCGGTCATCGTCTCAGGAACATTCAGCTTGTGTTTTTCAGTGATAGTCTGGAAAGAAAAAAATCATTAATGCTTAGAAACAAACTCAAACGAGAGCTCCATGGAGCCTGGAGGAGCTTGGCCCCAAGAACAGGCCGAGGCCCCATCTTTCGCACAGATGTTCTGGAAGCTCCTTCTCGTTTTCTTTCCTGGAAACCCACCTCTTCCTCCTGAAGATAAAGGACCATGTGCCCAGTGAGGCTGTACAGGGGAAGTCCACTGTCCTGAGTTCACACTCGGAAAATGAGCTCTCCAGCAGTGGCACGAATGAGCAGTCCCCCTGAAGAGGCAGCGCCAGGTGCTCAGGGCCTCCCTAAAGCAAGTGAGCAACGTCTCCAGAAAAGCTTACAAAGAAGCCGTGGCCACAGGCAGTGTATTAAAAACAAAGCCAGTGGAAAAGATGCTGTAAACAATGTGAAAGATGTAAACTCTCTGGGCAGGAAACATGTCTTCTGGGATCCGAGGACCCCGCAGAAGGGACCCAAGGTCCTCACAGTGACCTTGGTCTGTACTATGTGGCAGTGGGGGCGGGGGAGGACTAGTCTCTGGGGTCACTGCCGGGGCTCAAAGTCTAACCTCCCTGTCCACTAGCAGGCCTGAGCAGGCCCCCTGATGCACTGGACCCCCATTTCCTGGTCTGTGCACCAGCGACAATAACACGACTCACAGTCATTACGAAGATTAAATGAAATAACACAGACAAGAGCTCTAAGAACGGTTGCTTGGAGTATGTTAGTGCTCAACAAATGTCAGTTAGCATGCATTGTTCCCATCATGATTAATACTAAATTATTCTTAAAAGGAAGGGCCCCTGAACTTGTCATCACTTGGGCCTGACGGAACGTTTCCAGAGGCTGCTGCAGGTCAGGCGCAGTTTTAGACCCATCGCCTGGCGTTGTTTCAGGAACTCGAGAAAATGAATCTCCCTGAGGAGAACTTTCTCCAAGAGCCTCGAGATGCTGCGTGCGGTGGTCGCAGCCCTCAGGCTTCGCTGTGTGGATGTCATAGACGCGTCTGAGTGGCTGCAAGGACGCACTTACCTGAGCTTTTGTTTCCAAAAGCATCACACAAATCGATGATATAGAATTATGCAAAATACATTTTAAATCCACATCACGACGACATAGGTTTTCTTTCGGATGATGTCACCATTGAAAAGAAGGAAGAAGCTGGGAGGGTACAGGATGTCCCGTGGCACAGAGGACAGGGCACTGAAGTCCAAATGCATGTCCAGCCCCGCACGCGCATGTCCACACAGCCCAGGATGGCTCATCTGGGACACAAATCAATGCCGTCGGAGACACCAAAGTGTCCACCCACAGCTCTGGGACATGGCTGGTGGTCAATACATATTTGTTGAAGGAACAAACTTAAACAGACCATTTATATATACCACTTCATTATTCTTTTAACATTTATCTGTAAATTTAACAGAGATAAACTGCCACCAGTTCTATATCAGTGGTTCTCAACTCTCACTGCATATTAAAATTATTAGAGGAATTTAAAAATATCGTTGCCTGGGTCCCTCACAGGGGGTAACGTCAGCCTCCGTGAGGACAGGGCCCAACTCTGGGTGTTTTCTAGAAGACCCTCCGTGGGTTTTGTGCAGCTCGGGTTGCAGCCCCTTTTATTGGAGCAGACAGTGAAGGATTGACCCGTCACTCAGCCCTTGCGGGGCTCCCCATGCCCTTGGCGCCTGCCGTCCTCCTGGGCCACCACGTCCTTGCTACTTGGTTGTTCACCAAGAACTTGACTTCCACGTGCAGGGGTTTTGCTGGAGTGGCACTCAGCTTAGCAGGCAGAGAACAGGAGCAACCAGGGAGTCCTGAGAGGCCTTGTGCTCCCGGCGCAGGACAGGCTGGAACCTGTCGCCAGCCTGACTCCTCCCAGGTATCCGCGCACCTGTGGGCCTGCACAGTCCAGGTCATTCACTCCAAGTGATACTTCTGAACCTGCGGACTCTGAAAGCAGACATGCTGTCCCATAGTTTTTTGGGTGAAAAGAATTTATTTTCTTACAGGATCTCCGCGTCACTCCCCATGCCACCGCCCTGGAGTTGCTGTGGGGAGAGGTGGGGTTTTCACCTTGATGGCCCCTCAGCAGGGAGTCCAGCCCTGGGTCACACCAGAAGACCTCCCAGTGAAGGAGCGGCAAGAACGAGGAAAAAGCACAGGACCCCAAAAAGGGCACAAGCTCGCCCTCTGGCGGCAGCCTGAGGAACAGGTGCCCATAGGAGCCTTGTAGGAAGGGATGGGGCTGGCTGCTGGCTGAGGCTTCAACTGGCCTGTGTCTCAAATGCATCCAGTGAGACGCAGCCCGGGCCTTGATGCGGAGTCTTTCCTGGTCCAAGGAGCCATGGAGAGAGACGCCACCAGGATCCAGCCACGCAGAGGGACTTGGTTAGCACCAGGCAGTAGGCAGATAGGTTTTTCTCCTCTGTGACTTACTGATGAAACTTCATGTAAATCTTTAAAAATATCGTCACACACGGGCCACGGGCCTTAAAACTCTGCTCAAGAAAACGAGTGGTGTGATTCTCCTACATCCGGACCCATGGTCTCATGTCCAGGAATAGACCACACTCCTCTCCACGTGGGGCCCACGTTGCAGCCACTCGCTCCACCCCCTCGCTGCGGGCCACTGGCTGCTGTCGCCTCGCCTTGCCCACGCGCTCCTCTTCCCTCACAGTGCCTCCCACCCCACCCCCCCGACCCAGGCCCCCACACCCTCCTGTCTGCACTGCTTGCTAGAACCTCCCTGACTTCAGATCTGCTGACTTGCGACCACACTGTCCCCGAATAACACTCTCTGCTCTGCCTTCTACCTGTTCCCTTCACAAACCTACCACCGAGCAGAGTTCGCAGAGCTCACGCTTCAGAAGTCTCAAACAAGCCAGTACAAACAGAACGGCACCAGGAGGGGCCCCCTACTGTGCTTGGGGACAGTTCAGGGCCACCGGGCCCTCACCCCCATGCCAAGCACCACCAGGCCTGGGCAGAGCCCACGGCCCTCTCTGCCAGGCACAGAAGTCTGCAAGGAGTCGACGCAGAACGGCAAACGTTTTAAATATATACTCTCTCCAGACCATTTCCCTACTGAGCGCATTCGACTTCCTTTCTGAATAGAAAAATCATCAAAAACAGGAAGGAAGTGAGGAGCTGTTCTCCTGGGAAAGGTTCAGCCCTGCGGCGAGCACTACAGGGGCCAGGGTTCTTCTGAGGCCGCGTCACCACCCCAAGAGAATGGGTTTGCAGGCCTGTCCTGCCACCAGCAGCGGGGGTCATGGCCAGGGCCAGCGTGAGGGCAGGGGAGCAGAGAGGAGGGACCCAGCGCTCTGCAGTCACAGGGGCACACACTCTCTGCGGAGGGCTTACGAGAGAAGGAAATGCGACCCGGATGCGCATTAACATGCTGACCTCTGCGGAATCAGTGCGAGTTGTACAACAGCGTCACCAAAAGAAGTTCAGAACCAAAGCTCCGGACGCTCTGCGAGGGAAGAGGCGCAGTACTGGAATGCCAGAACTCGACCCTGGGGCAGACACCGGGGCCCCTGTACTCACCGTGGTAGTGGTCACCTCCTCAGTCACGACCTTCAGCGTGTCCACCACTGAGATGTAGCCCAGCCGCTTGGCGATGGCCAGGGCAGTGTTGCCATTCTGAGGGGGAGGGAGGGAAGGAGGGAGAGAGGGAGAGAAAGAGAAAGAGAGAGAGAGGGAGGGAGAGAGGGAGAGAGAGAGGGAAAGAGGGGGGAAGAGAGAGAGAACGCACAGGGCCAGTGAGCTCACCGCTGCCGAGGCAGCCACCCCTCCCCCAGCGCCCCCGGCACAGCTGAGGAAATCACTAGTTTTCACCATCACATCTGAACGCGTCTTGGTAACTTCTCCGGGCTGGAGCACAGGTCACCATGGTAACACAACAAGCGGCATCTGCCCGCTTTTGCTAATGAGAAGCACTTGCGGCTTTAACCCCTGGGAGCTCAACTCTGCCGGCCCAGTGGCTGTGCCGTGCAGGGATGGGATGCCTCCCAAGTGCTGGCACAGGCCAAGGGTGCGCCCCGCTCCCCAGGACCCCCTCCACCTCCGAGGGCACAGGCACATTCAGTGCCACAGCTGCGGGGGAGGGGCTCCCTGTACCCCCAACAACACTGGCTGGGCAGCTGGGCCCCACGCAAGCTGGGGACACCTGGGAACTTCTGCTCTCAGTTTGCATTTCAATGGCTGAGCAGAAACCCTGCTGGAGGTGGCTGGGCCCAGCACCCGCAGCAGCCTGAGCCAGGCCCTGTCCCTGAGCTGAGTCCTAGCTTCACCCTCCCCGCATCCTGGGGCCACCCCAGTGTTGGGCCTGGAGGGCAGAGGCTCATTTCAGGAGAGGGCAGGAACGGTGGCACCCTGCATGGCCTGAACCTCACTGGGGCAAAAGGACAGACTGCAGCCGTCCTGTTGGGTATCATATGAGCAGGCAGGGCTCTTGGGGAGAGACGCCAAGGTTCCTGCTGAGGACAGAGCGGCAGTAGGGAGAGAGGAGACCCTGCATGCCATGGACTCACTCCATGAAAGAAACCACAGGCTGAGTCTGCCGGGCTGAGCAGGGCTGTGAGGACAGGACCCTGGGCACGTCACCCGTTCACCCACCGGGTCTCCGCCAACTCAGCAGCACTAGCAACAGAGGGAACTCAGAGGGTGGCACAGGCGGGAGGGAAAGGGGTGCAGGCAGAGGGACAGGGCACGGGCAGAAGACACAGGCCAGGGGCTCACCGTGGTGGTGGCGTCCGGCCGCGCACCATGTGGCAGCAGCACGTTGATGATGTGCGTGTGGCCCTGCTGCGCAGCCTGGTGCAGGGGTGTGTAGCCACTCTGTGGGTGCCAAGGAGAAGGAAAACTCGGTTAGCCAGTGTGCAGAGGCCTACGTCTCACTTGCGACAGTGCCGTGCGCAGGGGCGACATCCCCAGGGGCTGTTCTCCGCAGCAAACACGCCCACACTCCTTCCGCCCACAAACCGAGGAGCGGCTGGCGGACTCCGTCCTCGCTCTTCCCGCATTCTGAGCGGTTCACATGGAAACGTGCACCCTGAAAGGAGCAGCACCCAGTGATTGCTGCCCCGGGAGGAAGGACGAGGGGATGTCACCGAAACCCTCAGGGTGTCACAAGGACCACCGCTGTCCCCTGTCCCCTGTGACTTCCTGTCAGGTAGCCCAGGGCTCACTCTGTGCCAGTCCATCTAAGATTTCTTTTCCCAGAGCATCTTTGGCCAAAGGTGAGCCCCTTAGAGAACAGGAGGCCCACTTTGAAAAAATGTCTTTAAATTTAGGTTCTTTACTTGGGTCTCAGTTTGTGGCAGGAGAAAGTGAGGAAGTGCAACGAGGTGAGGGGCGGGCCTCACCCAGGACACAGTGTGTGAGCGAGCCTAGGATGGAATAAATGGACTTCCCCATTTCAGAGGGGACAGAACTGGGAAGAGCAGAGGGAAGTCATTCCTTCAGAGCCTCTGGAGTTGGCTGGCCCACGCCCACTCCGTGGTCCTCCTGCCACGACTCTCAGGGCAGTTGTCTGGGGTCCCGCTGTGAGCAGCCGTTACACCTCGACCTGCAGGAGCCCCTGACCCTGTGACCTGTGTCACTGCACTGCTTCCCCGTCTGCACGAGAGTCCGCTGTGCTCACAGGACCCCGCACGTCCCTCCTGCTGTCACTGTGGCCTGCCTTTGGGGCTGCCCCACACACGGGACACAGAGTCCACTGGCTGAGGGTCCCGACCACAGGATGGCCCAGGAGCAGTCACAGGGACTCGGCTCCCCAGTCACACAGTCACACTTGAGCAGCATGAAGGGAGGGAGAGAGAGCTCTTCTCCTGAATTGTCCTCCTCTCTGTTGTGTTTACAAATACTGTGCTAGCCGAGCCCAGGAGCCTGTGCAGGGCCCGCAGCACTTTCTGATCGCTGACTGTCCCCAATCCCAGGCACTGAGGTGACATACTTGCTCTCAGTGGGCACTGTGGCCAGAGACATGTCCCAGCGACGTGTCCTCCAGGGAAATCTGGGCACTTCTCACATGCTTCTGCAGAAGCTCCCTCCCCCTCCTCCAGGCCTCCAGCCCCAGGGATTCTGCCTACAGATGGAACGTCTGACCCTCTCTCACTCCCCTTCCCCACCGCCCTCCATCTCATTTGCAAAATGCAAACAGCCAGGACTTCAAGTTCTGTGATGATCCAATATGCCATCCATGAAACTTTTCTGTAGTTTATCTGCAGTTGGAGAGAAATGTTAGCAAACATTGTTTTCTTCCTCACTGAGAGCTCTATGGTCTTTAGAGCATATCTGGCAAAGAAAATGCCCCTGGCATGCCCCTCCCACATGCCAAAGTGCACACCCTCTGCAAATGATCAACAGTCAACCCCATTTCTTTGCCTTGAGCTGATGCTACAGGGTTTCATCCCAAATTTAAGTGCATAATAGTCCCATAAAACTAATTTGCTTCACCCAGTTTGTATACCAAGGCATAAAGGTTTCAGTATTAAAGGCAATACTTGCTTTTATATTTTTATAGCAACAGAACAATTTTGGTAACTATGGTTGCACATGAGATGTGAGGAAGAAAACAATTCCTTCTACAAAAATGTCATTCTATGTGAAAAAAATCTTACGTGTTTATTAAAAGAACGTCCTTTGAGGTGCACATCTATGAGAGATGTATTTACTTCCAAAGCAAATAAAATCTACAAAGTTCATTCAAAAAAACCTGAGAGGTTAAAATAAGATTTTTCTCTCAACCAAATATCCATCTGAGTGCAGCTCAAACCCCAGGGAGGCAGACAATGCATCTGGTGGAATGTCTAGCTTCTCAGCGTCACAACCATTCAGCGGTCCACACCTCACAACACGTGGTGAGTGCCACGCTCCGGTTCTACAGAGCCTCGGTGGCCACGAAAAAGTCCGTCCCTAGCGCCCGTGCATGATCTCCCTCAGCAAACGCGGTGCTAGGTGCTAACACCGGAGAACTCGGACAGGCTTTTGAATTCATCCCCAAGTCCATTTCAGAAGAACATAAGAGCTGCTCGAAAGCAGGCGGTGGCCATTCTTGCTGGTGTCAGATTGGACCTGCCAAACCTTCGGTGTTCGTAGTGTTTCTAATTTAAAAAATAACTTTTTACTGGCTTATGCTTATGTAGAAACTCAGTCTTGTTGCTGCTTCTATGAGGACAGAGAGAGACTGACGTCCCGGTGTGGGCACTGGAGCACGTCTGAGTGTGCTCTCACCGACGGGCCCACTCGCAGTGCAGCGGGGGTTTCCCACACACACTCGCAAACCAGCATGCAGCATGTGTCTCTCTGGAGCCGCGAGGGGCACCACGCACCACGGCGTAGTTACCTCAGGCGTTTCTCTTCCCTTGAAGCCCTCTCAGCGCCCTGAAGTGCGTGTTACTTTCCGACCTCGCTTTGCTGATGAGGCCCTTCTGCTGCCCCTGGGAGAAACAGGTGGGTGCGGGCAGGGGCCAAGGCCAGGAGGTTCGATGTGTCCTGCAGTGACATGCTGTCCTGTGTCGGCTGCTTTAGCCCCATGTCAGAAGCTGCGAGCCATGGCTCTCAGAGAGTTATTGGAATGGAAGTCTCAAACCATCACACAAAACCACAGTGTCTTCACCACTTTAGAGGAACTAAAGGGCAGAGCCCATGTGACCATGGTGAGCAAATGGAGCATGCCCGTGGCTGGACCCTTACCGACAGAAATGCCGCAAGAACAGCCCTTACCTTGGTTTTGGCGTTGACGTCCGCTCCCTGCTTCAGGAGGAAGTTGACCATTTTCACATTTCCGTAGTGACAGGCCACGATTAAAGGAGTGTAGCCCAGCTGCAAATAACAAGGCACAGGTCGGTGACTGACTGCTTGAGGGCGAACATCAAGGGGCAGGGGAGACGCAGACCCTCCAGATGACTGGATAAATGTTACTCGGCAGGCATGTGCATGTTACACACAAAAACGCAGGAGCAGGACTGGGAACATGTCTGGGAACATGAGGACTTCATGCCACCAAAGGAGCCCAGACCAAACATGGGCAGGGCCTGACTGACAAAGAGCTAAGACAGAAGCGGGTGGTGGGACAGGAAACCAGGGAGGAGAGAGGAGGCCAGAGAGGGTGCGAGGGCAGGAGGGGACCTGCAGTGAGGTGGGCAGAGGAAGTCACGGCAAAAACGAGGGCAAAGCCACATCCATCAGGGTGTGGGGTGAGCAGGGGCAGGAGAAGGCAGTGAGCCTTGCCTGGCCAAGCAACAGGGTACAGGCAGCTTCGCCCTGCAAAACTGGTGCCCCTGTCCTCTGTGCATTTGGACTTGATTCCAGCACAATGGAGACCCATTCCAAGTTTGCAAGCAGAAGGGTCGTTGTTAACCCAGGACGGACTTTTGAGGGGGGACCTGCTGGGAGCCATCCCAGGACCCACCCCGAAGGTGGCAGCAGTCCCTATACCTTTGTGTGGGCATCCTGGTCAGCCCCGTGCTTGGTGAGAACATCAGCAACATGCACTTTGTCCTCCTGGGCTGCCAGGTGTAAGGCGGTGAGTCCACTCTGCAGAGAGAATGGGGGCCGGAGTAAGAACACGCACTGCGTCATCCCTGACATCTCATCTCCAAAAGAAGCCTGTGATTGTACAGCCTCTCCCCAGAAACAGCTTCCTTTGAACTGAAGACAAATTGTCCCAGCTACTGTGACTCCACCCCAGACGGATTCTCTGTTCGCTGACACTTTCAGCAAATCACGTTTTCCATGTCGGGCACTTAAATCGTGATCCGAGGCTTTAAAATAACTCAGCGAACCCGCTGCCAGATGGCCGCCATGCCACCCTGTCTGTGCCTCTGGACAAATCCATCCAGCCCCTCCCCTGGCTTATCAGCCAAGCACAGCTTCCGCTTGATAAGCAGAGCAACATTCTTCGCTCTCATCAAGAAAACAGCACGTCGACGTAAAAAATGTAGCATTTCATAAAATGAGCTCAGCACGGTTTTCTCCAGCACCCACAGGCAGTGTGCTGTTTTCTGGAATCTTCCAGAGACTGCATAAAAAGTTACGCCCTCAATTATAGGCAACATCACGAATTGGCCATTTTTAGGTACCAGGCTTGGCACAGGGGCGTTGAGGGCTGATTTTAATGAACCGAATACTCGATGGAAGCGCAGCTCGGAATTGTAAAGGACAGCAAAGGGACAGGAGGGCGGGGCTCATCCTTCATGGCTATGGCCAGGCAGCCCCACCCCATGGGCACGTAGCTCCTTCAAGAAGGTGGAAACTTAAAGAGCCTCTTGAACCCTAGACCCCTAGTCTGCTTCACAGGTGTCCTCTGGGTGCTGGTCAGGTGCCAGGAAGCCCTCCAGCCCCTCGAGTGGGTCAGAGCTTGGGGTTTCTGAGCCTACAGCCCTCCTGCAGTCCCGCCTGCTTGTGCTTCCGCCCCTGTGCCCACCGCTGTTGCCTGGGGCAGCGGACTCAACTGGAAGCACCACCTCCCTGGCCCCCAGTTCACACGCAGTTGAAGTCAGCAGGTCTGACTCTGCTGTCAGGCAAGGCTACGGAAGCTAAGCCGGGTCCTCCAAAGTTCATGATCCCCAGCCACACACCCCCTTCAGAAACTGTGACCAACAAGCGAGAAGAACATTCTCCAATAGATGGAGAAAGGGCTTTCTACATAGGGCAGCCCTTTTCCTTGTATCTATTATCACATGGCAACTGGGTAAGGAATACAGTATCTATCTCCACATCATGGTTATTACTGAGAAGTAATTATTTGGAGAGTACAAAATAATTGATTTCAGTGGGTCTTAACTAGAAAAAGAACATGCGTGCTTTTCAAAAGCAATGGGAAAAGTTGTCAGTTTTGCTTGTTACCTGAAACACTTTTTCAGTTGCAGCTGGTTTCAGTGGAGTATATGTGAGTATAAGAGAGTTACAGGTAAGACAGACAGACAGAGAGCTGATAAACAGATGTACAGACAGGGGTGGCCTTGTGAAAACCATCACATTTTGACATGGGAATGAAGTCTTTCCCCCGCATCCCTGACTGTTATTCTACTGCAGTTAGTAAGCGTGTCCACAAAGGCCGTTCTCTGGAAAATGCGGAGATGACGGGGGACGGCGTGACAGACACCGATGCTCTGGCACCACCACCAAGCCAGGCTCACGTGGGCTCTGATGCCCCCACTCTCTGTCCCCACGCTCCATGGTGGACCCGAGGGCAGGCCAGCTGTGTGGATGGACCGCCTGGCCCATAGGGGCATCAGTTCCAGGGAGCGACAGGGGCACCTCCTCAGACAGGGTCACAGAGGTGCAGAGAGAATAGATCGCAGACACGTGACTGAAGCCAACCCATGGGAAATGAGCCGTGGAGCCTGGAGCCCGCCCTGCCCTGCCGTGTCCTGGCCCCATAGGCTGACTCCCTGCTGCCCTGGGTGCTGGCGGTGCCTGCCTCCCCATCGTCTTAGACTGGCATCTGTTCACACTCGTCCAAAAGACCCGACAGAAACCAGAGGCACATGCAGAGTACCTTGGTCGACGTGTGGACGTTGGCGCCCTTCTCCAGGAGCAAGGCGACCATGTCCGAGTGCCCCTCCTGGGAGGCCAGGTGCAACGGGGTCACGCCCTGCTTGGTGACAACGTTCATCTCAGCTCCGTAGCTGAGGAGCGTAGAAGCAATCTGCATCTGGTTCTTCTTGGCAGCAATGTGTAAGGGCGTGTAGCCATTCTGCAACAGAAAACCAGCACACCCCGCAGGCTTAACAATGGCCGAATGTGGATCTCTGAAGGAGCCAACAGAAGCGCTAAAAGTGAGTGCAGGGTCCATGACGGGTCCTCCCACTACACCCAGACCCATACAGCCTACGCCACAGGCCCTGCATCGCGCCCAGGGCACAGACGCTCAGAAAGCCCCAGGCCTTGGCGCCTCCCGCTTAGCCCACTGGTTCTGTCCTGAAGAGTGATGCGGGAGAAGCTGGCCCGGCTCCTCTGAGCATGGCTGCCCATCAATGCCCAGCGGGGCTCCACACCTCCCATTGCCCCTCCATCCCAGCCCAACATCCCCACTCCTTCAGCTCCCTGATGGGACCCCAACTCCAGAGCCCTCTCTGTGGAGGTGACCCATCTGGACTCATGCTCACCGGTCAAGATCACCCTGGGCCTCTGTTGCAGGCTCAGAGAACTACCCACATCAGACAGGGGCTCCCCACACAGACAGGGACGGGTTCGAGCTGTGCTCCTGTTACAGCCTCCCACTGACCCACTAGTCACGGTGCATCTGACCCACTCAGGCCACCACAGGACTGGCGGATTTTTCCACACTAGGCACTCACACCAACTCCATACCCCGGGGGACCGACCCCCTAACCCCCCGCCCCCCGCGGTGGCAGCCTCCCACTCCCTCACCTTGGCGGTTGCGTGAGGGGACGCACCCTTCTCCAGCAGCAGCAGGGCCACCTCCTGGTTGTCATAGTGGGCAGCCACGTGCAGTGGGGTCAGGCCATTCTGCAAAGGGCGGGCCGGCTCTTGGTTAGTGAGTGCCCTCCGCGGCCCAGAAGCTGCCAGTAGGCCTGGGCACCAGGATGGACCAGGTCCAGGCTCGTTCGTTAATGTCGTCAGTGGGAGTAAAGGAGTCAAAGTCAACAGCTCCCTGCTGAGCTCACACTGGACACTCAGCCAAGCCTGGGAGCACCGGCCGAGGGCTGAGACGCTCTGCACCAAGCAGGACGTGCATACAGCAGGGACCCCTCCCTGTGGCCATGTGTGACAGAGGCCCCGGCAGACCCCCACCCGCTGGCCCACAGGGGTCTGTGGGGACTGTACCTTCCCCGCAGAGTCAGCCGCCACACGCCGGTGCAGCAGCAGCTTGGCCACATCCAGGCTTCCATACTTGGCCGCCACGTGCAGGGGGGTGAAGCCTTTCTGAAACGGGAATGGCGGGAAAAAGGTGCTCGCCTTCCCGGTCACAAACCCGTCGCTCTGACTCGGTAACTCAGGAGGCAGATGAGGCTGACGTCCATGTGCGGATGGCACCGGCGGCATTAGACCCGTTCACACTCAGCCAGTCACACAGCAAGCGCCACTCACACCCAAGAGGGGCCCGATGCTGAGGGATGGGAGCACGAGACGGGACTCCCTGAAGCCCCCAGGGCCATGAAACAGCTCCGGCTTCTGCTGGAAAACCCTTTTTTTCTTGCCTCTAAAATCAGTACAATTGTAGCTCGCAGCTCTCTCCCTGATCCTTCTCTCTGATCTCTTTACAAGACCTGAACTCCAAACCTTTCCATTTCAGTTTTCAGATACTTGAGTGGCCATGGTAAAAAAAAATTAAGTTTTGGTGATTTGTATTTTCTGCAGAAATAGCAAGATAAGTAGTTGCTAGAACAAGAAAAGCCACTCACGGCTGAAAAGCACCTCCTGTTCCAACTGGTGCCCCTTCCCCCAGAAGACCAACACTACGCAAACTCCTTTCAGAAAAGGCATCCGCCCCCGTTGGTGCTGGACTTTTGGACACACCGCTGTCCAAAGGCTTTTTAAAGCTTTTAAAGCTGTCCTTCTCCCTCATGCCTCTATGTTCCGGTCAACGTCTTATGCCTAAAGCCGGTCTCTGCTCTTTGTGCCATGTCCTGGACTCGGACCTTAAGGACGGCCAGTCTGACAGTGTGCCGTCAACCCCATCGTCCTGGCCCAGCACAGTCCCCCTTGCTGTCCTGGCACCACATGGAGAGGCGGAGACACAGCCCATGGCATGGCACCCAGGGCAGGCAAGGTGTGGCTTCCTTGGGCCTGTGCTCCTCCTCCTGACCCACTGTTTCCCCCTGAAACGGTCCTGTCCTTCCAGGGTCACCACACCCTGTTCTCAGCTAGGATGGTGTTTCCTCTTTGCTTCTTTCTGAGGATTTGGAGCTAATAACTCCTTGGAGGAGACAGAATCCTGCCTTTTCAGAGTGTGGGACAAATACCGGGAGTGAAACCGGCTGCCCTGCCCAAGGCACTCAGTACAGGTGACGCTGGGGAGGAAGTTCTCTGAGACAAACCACATGGTGAGGAAGGAAAAATGGCCTCCTCCTCCTCCTCAAGTCCTACTGGAATAGGGATCCAGCCCCTTATTCACTGGGAAACTGCGTAACAAAACTGCTTAGAGTCACCCCTGTCGGGCCGCAGTGTAAGGTTTGGAAAGTGTCACCCGAGTCTCTATCTTCCTCTGACCCTGTGTGACCTCAGCGGGACCTCACTTACCCCTGGGCTCTGCAGAGGCTCCTCACCAGCCCCTCGCAGAACCTGGCCATATTCCACCCCATCGGACCGACTCTTTCTCCCACTAAACGGCCCCCAGGCACCATCGCTTGAGGCGGAGTGCGAAACCCTGAAAGTCTTGGAGGACCAGAGGCTGAGCATCGTCCTCCACGTCCACACTCTATAGCCTGACCTCCACTCCTCTCTCACCTCCCTCTGGGGGACAGCCAGCCGAGCAGGTTCTCGTGGGTTATCACTACAATTACTACTTTTATTACATGTTCGTTGCTTATTTTCTGATCTTTTAAAATGATTTTTAAAACACTTTCAACTTTTCAGACTGGAATAATTAGCAGTTTCTTCCACGGAGGCAGGTTCTGCGACCTCTGGCTGCCGGTTGGCCACCGCCCCTCCCGCCCAGGGCTCAGGCCTCGCCAGTGCGCACCTCTGCCAGGTGCTGCACATACCCACTCGCTCTGGGTAGACAGGAAACATCTTTCTAATCATCGGAATCCCTGAGGTTGTTTGTGGGCAGCGCGTGGCCTGCAAACCGTTCACCTGTGTCGCTTCACCTGCCGTTTCCTCCTCTTCTGCACTAGTCCAAGTTCTTTTTGCACCAATTAGCTGAGTGTGTTCCTGTTTTCTTCTAAGTCACATCCAAACAGGGGATCTCAAACCGAATGTATCAGGTGGAGAAAAAATGACTCTGCCCAGCACAGAGTTGGAACATAAATAAGATTCACGCTGGTGCCTCTCCTCCATGAGAGACAACAGCACCTAATAATAAGGACAATTCTCCGGCCAAGGTGCATTTAGATGCTGACTACTATGCAGGAGTGAGACTGGGAATAGTTAGAGCGCAGAAATGAGGTGGCAGCTGAGACCTGCGCTGGGAAAATGCCGGATGAGGTGCAGGGAGCACTGAGCAGCACCAAAGCCCTGACAGACGCACATGGCCCATGGAACACCCTCTGGGCCTTGCTCACTCCCTGTACTCAGGGGCTTCCTTGTTCCTCTGGGGACACAGTATAGAGTTCGTGACGGGAATGGAAGGGGCCCCTGCAACCATCAGAGGAATGGAACCCAGCGACCCTGTCACAGAAACAATAAGGGGCCTCCCGATGCCCCTCAGACCTTGGGAAAATGAACCTAGACACTTGAAGAGGAAGAGCTCACACGCGTGAACGCCACCCACTCCCTGGGCAGGGCTGTGGCCTAGCAAAGGGACCCAGGCGGCCCCTCTTATGGTCCTGGGGCCACCCCTTACCTTGGTGGCTGAGGAGTGGGCTGCACCTGCTTCCAGGAGGACAGCGGCCACGCCCACCTGGCCCTCCCGGGCGGAGATGTGCAGGGGCGTGTGCCCGCTGGCAGTGGCCGCGTCGGGGTGTGCCATGTGCTGCAGCAGCAGCTGCACGATCTCCGTCTTGCCCAGGCGCGAGGCGATGTGCAGAGGTGTCTGCTCCTCCTGCAATGCAGGCCAAGGAGCCCGTTAGTGCCACAGGCCCTGCCTGGGCCCCCACCCCCGATCCCCATCCCCACCCCCACCCCCCCACAGTGCCGTTCCCGCAGCTGTTTCTGGCATTTTCTAAGAATCTCGAGGAACCCCTCTGCAAAAGGAAATAGCCACTACTCTGGCCACAGCTTATTTTGTAGGACACCACAGAGGGGCCCGTTGGGTCATTAGTCCTCCTCAGATTTTGTAAAGCATGTCCTCCCACCAGCTTGGCCATTGATTTCTAGGCGCACCCAGAGGCTGGGCTCCGGTCCTCACTTATGTTTAAACAGAAGCCAGCTCTGGGACCTGAGCAGGAACAAAATCTAGTCCGTAAGCCCTGAGACCTAGATTCTCTCCTGCAGAAACTGTTGCCGAGAGACCGAGCTCACTCTGGGAACCATGTCAAGAGGAAAAAATAAGGGATTGTGGGAAAACTTGGCTCTCTCTGTTCAGTGAGCCAAGGCTACAAAGGCCAGGCATGCCTTCAAGGAGAGACCGTGGATAAAGACGACATTGTGATCAGATTCTTATAAATGTTCCAGGACACAGTGCAGAGACGTCTGGGGCTTGCATCCTGAGGCAAAGGGAAGCGCTGGCAAGAAGGAAGAGAGGCTGTTGGCCAAGCGCTTCCCTGGGAAGGCCCGGAGGATGCCGCCAGCGGGAGAGCCCACAGGACACATCCAAGAAACCCCCAGACTCTGAGGTGTAGTCGGAAAGATGGTTCCAGTGCTAAGAGAACCAGATCAAACTGTTCTCTAGGGAAAATATTGTGCAGCTGTGTGTGACCTCTGCAGTGAAGGGGTCTGTCATCACAGCCGGCTCGTGGACACCTCGCTGTCAGCGGGGAGGAAGGACATGTGGGGCGGCTCCCCGCACCAGGAACAGACAGACGAGGAATAACAGAGCAGGGGAGACCGGATCCCATCTGCAGCATTTTCAAGTCATAAGAAAAGGGCTACTAGGGAGCCGCAGGTGGACATGACACAGCATGTGTGAATTTCAGGGTGGTGAGACATGAACAGAACCGAACTCTGTAGAAAGCTGCCAAAGGCAAACTTCCTGTGGATGGCACACAGGATCCTGCCCCTAAAACAGACCCGGGAGGCAGGCATGAGATGAGGCCACTTTCAGAGAAAAGAGAGGTCAATAGGAATTAAATGAGTCTCCAGGACTGTCCACATCACTCGGCTACAAACACAGAACTTGAAATCAGGCCTTGGGCTCCGAAGACGTGTATCTGCCTGACCTTCTACAGAGGGGCACACGGTGGCCACAGGGGAAACCAGCAGGACAGGCAACTCGGCAGGCAAGGAGCCTGTGGCGCCTTAGGCAGCACAACCCTCTGAAATGCAGAGCAATGGGAGGGGGGTACCCACTACAAGAAGCATCCGCAAAAAATAAACAAAACACAAGGGGCCTGAGAACAGCGACTATGGGCACTCGGCTCCTGCGTCCCTTCCCCAGAGCAGGGCAGGGGGCCGTGAGCGATAACACCCAGGACTGAGGGGGGCGATGATGAGCCTTGGCCCAGGACTGGAAGGTGGCCACTGCATGGTGGGGTTACTGGGGACTTGGCTAAATGACCAACTGTCCCTCCCCTGGTTCTCAGACCAGGGAGCATGTGGCACTTGCCCTAAAAACTTATAAAGTCGGCTGTCCTGCCCACCTCCTTCAGCGTGTGGTCCAGTCACACCCAAAAGCAGAAGAGGGAAGAATGCACAACTTTGGGGACAAAGCCCTTCCTCCGGTGACAAGAGCAAGAAGCCCCATGGGGTTCAGGCAGGCGTTTCCTGTCCAGTTTGCGGCCCACGCTGAGCGAACTCAAGCCAAGGCCTTGGAGAACAGGAAGGCCAGAACAATGTCCACAGGAAGAGCTTAAAAATGGAGAGGCTGACTCACAGACGTCTCCCACATAGAAGCAATGATCCCGCCGCGAGGTTGGAGGAGACGGGCTCTGCGTTACCACGCAGGGTGCCGTCTCCCAAAATTAGCGACATGTGCTGAGTCTGAATCCTTCTCCACAAGACCGAAAGGTTCTAAGGTCTGACACATTTTTCTGCCAGTTGTTTCCAGCAACCAGACTCCCAGGAGCCACAGGGATGGGCAGATCTGCAGGTTGTAGCGAACTGAGTTTCAGGTGAGTCTAAGCCCAGGGGCGGGGGTACTCAGTCCCCACAGCGAATGCCAGACACCCCACGGTGCCCACAGAACATGGCACCTGCAGCAAGCGCTTGTAGCAGGGTGGCCAGTGCCTCTCAGTGTGCCCACCGAGGACTCTGGATGCTGAGGGCCCTTCCCAGAGTGGGGCCAGGGGGGTGGCACGCTGGCTGACCAAGGGGCGCAGGCACCTGCAGCCCTGCACCCAGCTTGTCCAGCAAAGTGTGGCTCCATTTCCGACTGACCCCCTGTGACACATCAAGTGGCAGAGCGGCGGTATGAGGTCAAGAGGGTATTTTCAGAAGAGCACGCATGTGGGTGCATGTGCTGGGAGCCGTGGGCCAGGCCAGGCAGACAAGTGTTTGTTTTCCTGCCCAAGCCCCCCACACCTTTCACCCAGGAACAGCCTTCCTCCTCCTGCAGAGAGTGGACACCCCCTTGCGTGGGGCTCAAATGTTTCTGAAATTGGGGTGCCCTTCCACTGCATGTACTCACCACATGCTTCCTTTTTGCCTGGAAAGCGGTTTCTGAGAGGTGCCCCCACCCACACCCCCTGGGAGGCGGGGCCCGGACATGGCACCTACCCGGGCTCTGGCGTCAACCAGGGCACCATTCCGCAGCAAGCACCGCACGACCTCCACCTGCCCTGCCCGGGCCGCCATGTGCAGTGCCGTCTCGCCGCGCTGCCGGAGACAAGAGCATGGAGGTGTCAGTGCGCTCCTGCTCTGGGAGGCAGAGAGTCAAACGCCCCTACTCGTGAAATTCAGCAACATGCCTGAAGGTTTAGGAAACCTATGAAAAGTACCATTACTCCTTTACTATTTAGTCTGGAAAAACATGGTTGTATCTTCTCCATCTTCCTAAAAATAAAGCAAACTCACTTCATCCTTTTCAGCCCACAACAGACCAACAGAACTTACCCAAACATCCAGCACACCCTGAGGCTGAATGTTGCAGTTCCCCAAGAGAACTTGGATTAGATTCGGTAGCAGGAAGCTGACTTTCACTCTTCAACCTCAAACCTGCCAGTGTCTCACTCAGCAGCTTGATGGCATTTCAGTGAGGGAGTCCAGATGCGAAGATCAAGTCCACACATCCCAAAAGTCATGCCCTCTGCACCAGACTTAAGTCATTCCCTTCCAGAATGCAAAATGTATTTCGGAGACAAGCCCCTGCTTTGCATCTGATCTGTCTTTGTGGTTGGAGACAGGCAGAGGCTGTTTGTGCAAACTCTGACCTGCCCAGGAGGTCCCTGACTTCTGATTAAGGAGCATATTTCATTACAGAAGTTATTTGGGAAAACTGCTGGAGGCAAGGAGAGCAGCCATGAGCAGAGCCATCTGCTGGGGTGGGTGCTTGGGGCGCTGGGTCCACATGCAGCTCTGAGCCCGCCAACCATCACGCTGACAGGAGATGGGAACTTAGACATTAGAGAGTTTTGTCATTGGGAAGCCTGTTAATTACTGAGTCTGAAACACAGGGTTTCCCCTTTTTAATCAGCATATTTTAAAGCCACATGGGGCTCTGGACAAGGCGGAGGTCTATTCATTCGGACAATTTTTCAGCTATGAAAGAACGTGATCCCGGACTGGAGTTAGTGCTGTTAGTCACGACCGCAGTCAGGACAGCAAGGCCGATTTCAACCCAGGCAGTTTCAGCCACTCCAGGTGCGCTCGCCTGACCGTGAAGTTGGCTGTGGCCAATCCCCGACCAGTCCCAAGGAATGAAGTCTTCTCACTCCTTGCACAAGAAATCCTTAAATCTAGATAATCTAAGGGGAACTTCTGGTTTTATTCCCAGTATTCAGAGGCTCCATACCTCACACAGTTATGAGAAATTCATTTCAAGTGAATTCGCTTTGAAAGCATGGAACTGGATGTATGTCTGCTCTAAATTTTTCCTTTTGTTGATGACTTATTTACCCTCCAATGGCCTCCTTTTCTGATGACATATTTTGACTTTTGTAAAGAAAATGTACCAGGAGTAAACTGTTTTACAAAATGGCATATCATTGGAAAACCAGTGTTGCCTTCAGACCTGGGATGTGCAGCAAGACTTTTCCTCTGGACAACCCGGTCCCAACCTCTGTTCCCTGTCACTGAGAGCCTGTCCCTAAATAGATGAAGCTAAGATCTTCTAAATACACACACACAAGGAAACCTCAAATCTTTACTCTTTCCAGGTCTTATGAAAGCATACCCATTTTACTAATTTTGGTAGAAAAAAGACAAAAATGAATTTCCTAACAGACATCAAAAAGGCCTCAGGAGTCAGTAAGGGATTTCGAAATGTAAAATGTTTCCAATATCAGTCTTACTATTTTCAATATTTTTATTTTATACTTAAATAAGTTATCTTTATGGTGTTTACACATTTGAAAGTAACAGTTATATATAATGTAAAGTGTTGAATGTGACATTCAAAGAAAAGTTCTATGCGCATGGTTTCTCCCTTCCAACAGTGGTCTCCTATGATTATTGTTTAACGACTTTGGGGTAACCGACTCTTATGGTAATTTATGGTAATTTTCCCTTACCTTTTTACATCGTATTACCTTTGTTTCTACATAAGTGTAAACAAGAAAATGCAGGAGGCCACAGGTAGTTTTAACCAGTAACTTCCATTTCTTGATTGTTGGGCACCTCCTCTTACTCAACTCCGTTGCTCTCTTTACCTTGAGGAAGTTAACTGTGAAGCTCAGGGGAATGTCCCACCCCCGATGTGAAGTGTGAACCTGGCCAGGCCCACAGACTGGCTGTGAGAAGGGCCCTCGCTAACAGGCCGCACTCTGGACAGCCCACAGGGGTGGCCTCCACTCCTGAGGGTGGGCAACTTCGTGAGGTGGCTGCATGGGGCGTTTGTGAGCATTCTGGAGAGGGCTGTGGCTGAGTGACGGGGGGGGGGTGTGCCTCCCACGGATCATGAATTTTGATGGATTGCATTGAAAGGCTCCAGGTGGGTTGGGGGGACCGACGCGGCACAGCAAGCACACAGGGCCACTCGGCAACTTAATCCACAGCTAAACCCTCCTGTCCAGGGACAACAAGCCCCAGGCAGCCGTGTGAGAGGACGCTGGGTCCCTCCAAATGCAGGGAAGTTCATAAACATCGACTTTACATTTCAATTTTTGAACGGTAAAGAATTAAATAATATTTAAAATCAAATACACTTATTTCACGTGGATTTTGTCCATGCATCGGACACCAGCACAGAAACTGTGTAAAAGGCCAAGGAATGGAACAAACGAGGAGACAGAAAAAGCAGCGACAGTGCACCCCGTTTCCCTACTCGAGGGGTGAGACGCCCCAGGTCAGCAGCGCTGCGGATCCACCGCTGAGACTAGGGCTCGTACTGACAGACTCTGGTGTTTTTGGGAGAGCTCTTTTTGTGGCCTGCAAAGCCCTCACCATTTGATGGCACCATGCTGTGAGTGCAGGGTAGGGGGAGCACTGGGTCATCAGACAGTGTCAAGGGGCTGACAGACAGACTCCGAGATGAAGATAGCAACACAACAAAGCAGGAAGTGAAGCCCTGGTCCAGACAAGGCAGAGCCTTCAGGGCACTGGCAGGAAAAAGCTGTTGGCTGGCGGGCAGCACCCTCTCCAAGTGGGTAAGGTTGGGGCAAAACTGCCTCAGGTGATAGAGGACACCCCTCTCCTGACAAAACCAGATCAGGACGGCGCATCCAGTGAGGGCAGCACATGGAAGCCCCAGGTCACCGAAGCGGAGAAGGCCTGACCTCAAGGGCCACCTCATGTGGGTCTGTTGCTGGGTCACCAACCGCCCTGGCGGACCATAGACCTGACCTGACATTCACTCCGAGATCACCCTCAGCCCCCAGGGTGAGCCCAGGACGCTCGCTGCACCCGCATCGCTCACGGGGACGCTGACGCTGTGAGATGCCCGTCCCCCAACCCCTGAAGCCTCCAGGACTGCTGATCACCCATCACGGGGCCTCAGTGGGGTCCTGCAGTCAACCGGCACCACACGGCCCAGCTCTCTCCACGCACGCTCAAGCACAGACAGACAGACAGACGACGGCCCTGCACCCAGCCGTACTCACAATGTTAGTGACATCGGGACAGGCGCCGTTCTGCAGCAGCAGGAGCACAATGTTCAGGTGGCCCATGAAGGCCGCCACGTGAATAGGCGTGAGGCCAGACTGCGGACAGAGCACACGGCTGTACCCCCGCATGCTCCGGTCCCCAGCCCGCAGGCTCGGGGGCAGGTGGGCACGCGGAGGGGAGCACGCGCGGTGTCGGTGACAGGCAGGGACAGTGTCTACCTCTGTCACAGCCTGGATGGAAGCCCCATATTTCACCAGCAGCTCCATGACTTTGATGCGGTTTTTCTTGCAGGCAATGTGCAGGGGGGTAAAGCCGTTCTGTGCAAAAGACAATCGGGTTAGTCCGTACATGCACACGACCCTCACACTGCTGCGTGCTGGCACACCGCCATGCCTCGCTGGGCTGTCACAGCTGCTCCTGCAGCGAGCCCCGGGCTCGCCCGCCTGCATCAAGTCCTGCTGTGTGATGATGGAGAAAACAAGCACACACCACAGCACGGGCCTGCGCATCAGGGCGGGGACTGCGGGCAGTGAGACTGGAAGGGTCAGGCTGCGCCAGAGGCGTGCACACTCTTTCTGATGCAAGGCCACGTCCCAGGGCACAGACGCCGGTCGTCTGCTCCCCTGCAAGTCTGCGGACGTGGCGGCCTCCGAAACAAACGTGTCGGCTTTGAGCCCGTCTTCTTCAGGGAAGATGTGTGCAAATCAGCACGGATCATGGTTTATGTTGACAGTTTTTTATATCCTAATGTTATATTAAAAACTATAGGTAGTCCACTATATATATTAGTGAAAATCATTATGTTCATATTTTATTTCTTGAAGTTATACTTCTTATATTTAAAAGTACTTATAAGGTATGTTTGTGAGATATATTTTACGAAGAAATGATTATAGAGTGTGTGAATGTTTAAAGAAAAGTATGGAGAATTTCCAGGGCCGTTGGGAGGAGAGATTTCTCCAAGGCAGAGGCACATGGAGATGCACGAGGCACGTTCACACTCCTCAAACTCAGCTAACACGCTGGCACCAGGGAAGGGCTTGCAGAAGTTCATTAATCAGCCCCAGGCCCAATCCCACATGGTGTGCTTAGGTTCTGTGTTTTTCCTTGAACAATGACCTGTGTGTGGAATGGTTGGTGATGATGGTGACTGGTCACCGGCCAGTACTTTTCCAGACTCGTCATTCCTAGGAGGTTCCATGCATGGCCTCAACCCAATGGTCAGCTCCTCACAGTGTCTGTTAGGTCCTTTCCCACTCCTGAGTTGCGTAAAAGCCAGAGACAAAGAGCTACGTGTGATGCAGCACCTACGAGAGTTCTAAAGACTCAACCACAACAACACACGAGCTCACTGCCACTCTCTGACTGAAAACAAGTACCCTCCTCCTTGTGAAGAAATAAATACCCTCCTATCATTTCACATTTGCTTCCGAGGCATGAGGCATGCATTGATTCTGATGGAAAACTTGGAAAACTTCTAAAAAAAAGTAAGAGTTACTATTTGATCATTCATTGACATCCTACCTTCTTAAGCGTTGACTGAAGACTAATGTGAGTGATGTTAACCACGTAAACGTGGAGGAAAAAGGGCTTGCTTTTAGCGGAAGAACAAGGAATGAGGCATGTGTTAGTGCTGGCCCTCCTGCCTGGGGCAGCGGTTAGAAGTATAGGGGAGCACAGAGACTTGGCCAGTGTTAGGCTGGGACACACGGGCTGTGGAACGGCCAATTCCAGACGGTTTGCACACAACGCCTCCTGGAGCGTCCCGCGCTGAACTCCCTGCTCTCAACCTAGGCAGGGCCATCAGCCCCATGCAAACTCTCCTCAGGATGACATTTTACACTGCCTGACACCTCACTTCCTTCTTTTCCAAAGGGGGAAGAATAAAGTTCAGCTTTCTCTCATGTTCACTCTGACCCTACAGAGAGGTGTCCGAGCTCATTTTGTGGAAAAGCCCCTACTTGTCAGCTCCTACTTTCCATTTCAAATTGTCAACCCCCTGCCCCACCCCCTGAGGTTCCCATCTACTGCAACTCGATGATGGTACGGGTGCCAACTTGGTGGCCATGCCATCTCTTGGTGCCCGTGATCATGCCACAGTGACTGAAGGCAGGCACAGGCAGGCACCTGTGTGGGGATACCACCTGCGTCTGCACTACAGCACGGAGGCGAGGCCCCCCTGCCCTCCCCACCACGCTCGCTGTGTGGCTGGGGCCAGCGTTACCAGGGCTCGGGCGTTGGGATTGGCTCTCTTGTCCAGGAGGAGCTTGGTGACACGGTAGTGGCCACAGTGCGCAGCGACGTGCAGGGCCGTCAGGTAGTCCAGCGTGACGTCATCCACAGGGGCCTTGTGCTGCAGCAGGTGCTTGACACAGTCCACGTGGTCCCCCTGCGCAGCCATGTGGAGCGGGGACAGCCCATTCTGCACACAGAAATAAACCAGACTACGTCCCACTTCAGGCCTCACGGCCAGGCTCCAAAACCCAGCCAGCTAGCCAGTCAGGTGATGTGTGAATACGTGAATGAGTGAATAGATAAGTGAATGAGTGAATGAACAAACGGATGAGTGAATATGTGAATGTGCCATGAACAAATGAATACGTGTGAGTGAATGAATGATTGACAGAGTGAATGACCAGGTAAATGTTCAGGCAGCCACACACACTTTCTGCGGGATGTGGACACAGGAATGACATTTGATTTCCCAAGGAGGCCACCTTGATGACCCATGGTCTCCATCGGCAATGTGACAACTACAGGCACCTCCACGGGCAAGATTACTTCATAGTTCATGGGATGGTGCTGTCTCTCTGTCCTCAATTTGCTACAGTCTCTCTAGCAGTCGTAACATGGCTGGTCTGACACTGTTACTCCCACTTAAATTTCAATCTGTGCTCCACAAAACTACCCTAAATTATCTCTGCATTGCCCAGCCCCAAGACTGCCTTTCAAAGACAGGTCTGTGCAACATGCACAGTGCAAGTGTGGGAGTGGAAAGGATGGTGACCTGTTTCCCTCAGCATCTGATGGGGCGAAGCCTGTCGTGGCTGGGGGCATGTCTTTACAGACGGAGTTCATTCCACACAGACTGTAGACATGTAGGCTGGCCTGTGCTCCAAATGGTTCCAAGTACATATTCAATCAACACACAGTATAAATTGAAAAATATCTGCTTGTGTTGGCTGCCTTTTTCCATCGCTTACTCTGGTAACAGTATTGATTGACTCCAACCCTTATGATGGGGGTGAGGGGACAGTGAAATAGGGAGAAAATGTGAGAAATGTCCTTTGTGTGATTCTTGCTGGTAAGGACCCAGTGCTGTTGCGTGCCCCATCAAACCGCTGTGAGATGGTTCCCCGCATGCCTCGTGACGGGGTTTGGTAACCTGGAGCAAGGCTAGACAACAAGGAGCTGCACGGCCATGAACCTCGTAACACACATCTGATCACGCAATTCTCCAAGACTTATCGTGCAGTGCTAAGTGTGCTGTGTTAACAGATGATTTTATGGGCAATTTACAGCTGTCTCGTAGCCTCATAAAAATGTTGATACCTAGGTCAGACAGCCTCATCGACAACACTCTCCTCTCCTTACAACACAGTGATGTTCGCATTTCCTTCTGCAGTGAGACTAGCAGGCGAGATAGAGAGAGAACTCGGAGGCACATGTTCAATACGTCCTGCTGCGTGTATTTGCTAATGTTAAATCGTGCAGAAGTTTGACATGCATGCCTCCCTCCTGGCACACAGACGCTGAGGGACCAGGAAATGCGCGGCTGATGCTCCATGTCAGGAGGGTCAGGTGACACAGTGTCCCCAAGGCCTTACCTTGGTCCTGGCCAGCAGGGGCGCACCCCGCTCCAACAGCAGCTCCACCACCTGATCGTGTCCACTTCGGGCCGCACAGTGCAGCGGCGTCAGCCCGTCCTGCCAAAGAACCAGGGTTAGGTATCGGGTTACATCCTTTTAAAGCAAGGTCCCACCGATGGGCACCCCGAGAAGAGCGTGTCCTGGAGACTCAACAGATGGGCACGAGGACTGCTCTCAGCTCAGTGACAGGGAAGGAGAGAGAAAAAGGAAATGAGATGGATGGGACAGTGAGCAGGGCAGAGACCAGACAGGTGCAGGCGGGCTCCCAGGGGTATGGGCTGTTGGACTCGGAAGTCCTACTTGCTTGGAACCAACCCAGAGATTATATTGCTATACTGTTTTCATTTTGGCTGACCTAACAGAACTTCTATCTTAAAATTCTTCTTAACTTAATATTATCCATCTAGGTTCACTCCTGAATTGTCACTACTTCCATACATTTTCCTAAAATGTCACCTGAAACAACACTTTAAAGGGGAAGGGTCATTTTTTCACATTCTGGAAAAGCCTTTAGACGGCTTCCACACACATATTCTCTCCTACAGACTACAGTTACTTCTCAGAGGTAGCACGTATTACTGATCAGCAGCATTAGAGCAGCATCAGACACAGCCGAGGCACGGCTGCATATGTGCTGTTCAGAGAGCTTCCAGCCGCTTTGCGGGTAGCTTTGGACTTGAGAGTAACCCAAACACCCTCTGTCTTTGGATTTTGTGTCTCTTTGGGGTAACATGGCCAAGAAGCAGAGCATGTGGGGAATATGAAATGAAATGTAAGAACAATGGGCAAAAAGTGAGAGGGAATATAAAATCCTGAGTAACACACATTAAGTGGTGATTTCAGGCTTTGGAAAAAATAGTGTCTCAGAGGCAGAGAGGCTGAGAAGGTGGGTTGCAGTCGAGGGGCTGGAGAACCCCGGGCAGCGGGAGGACCTTGGGAGCCCTCACTTACCCGGAACCCCACCAGGCCAATCCCAGGCTTCACTTCCCTCCTGATAAACACGACTTGCCTACACTCTTCCCGATCCCTCACCCTGGGGGCTCTGAGCTGGACTTTCAGCTGCCTCTGCAGGCCTGGGCTCTTCCCTCCTCCATGTTGCTGCGTGGCCCACACAGGCCTCTCTGGGTGGCACTGGTGGGCTCCCTGTGCTCTGGCCTCAGGCTGTGTTGGGCTATGAGCCACATCTTGTTGTGTTGCAGGAAGCAACTTGCTGAGGGTCTCCTTAAGTCTGTCTGTGTCTCTTTACCCTAAGCAGCTTCTGCCCCTCATCTCACCTTGAGTTCAGGCCTGGATGCTAACCACCCTGCTGGGACCACCCCAGGAAACACACCGTGTCCCCGTGCCTTCCCCATGGCCCACCCAGAAAGGGGGAACAGGCCCTTTAATAATTTCTGCAAATTACCAAATTCTAGGGCTGTTGGTTCAGCCAGAACTTTGACTGGTAATGATTCCTTGCTTTGTTAAGTGTATTCAGCTGATTTCAAGACCCTGAAGGACCAACAGAGGAAGACCGCCTTTCCAGGAAGAAACCCGCGGTGCTGTAGTGGGGAGGCCAAGTTACTGTAACGTTTGTCAGGAAGGAGCCTGAAGCAGACAGTGCGGGCAAAGCAGTTAAAAAGCATGTGTTTTTGTACCCCGGTAACAGCCCTGTGTCATGGTACAGGGGCCCCACAACAGTCAGATCAGCCAGATTTCCCACACACGCTCCCGGCGGGGCTGTGCCAAGACCCAGAGCGAGAGGGGCAGAGCGCTGAGAACGGAGGTTCCCAGGAGGCCTTGCCACATGCAGGCTCGGGTCTGGGTGGGGGGCTGGTAGTGGTGGAGGGTAACCCTGTGCCTCTGGGGGGTCACCCGTGCCATACAGAATGGGCGTGACTTTCCCACCCTGCTCACTCACAGCCTATTTGAAAGTCGAGTGGGCACTGCTGTAACACCTTTTTAGAGAAGGTGCTGTTTTCTACAAATCACTGGAAATAGTCATCGTGCGATGATGTAGAAACACTCTCGGCAGAACGAGAGGGAAATGAGGAGAATACCCAATCACCCAATCACACCGTGGACAGCAAGGACTCGCCTGGTTCTAGGCCCACGTGTTCCTGACGCAGGTTCTCTGCTCTGGGAAGGGCTGTGAGTCACGTCGACGCCAGTCACCCAGTGTGCTCCATCTGAGCAGCTTGGGATGTCATCCACAAAGTGCAGTGACTCATCACCAAAGATCCTCATCGAGGCTTCGTGTTCAAGGATTTTTTTACTGAAATTCTTTTTTAAATTAAATTCTTGAGCCTATGTTTGAAAACTATATTTCCCCCCTCCACAGTCCCTTTCTCTGTGTTCATTTTCGTCACCAGAATCGGTTCAGATCACACCATGACATCGACAGTTCTGAGCAGGGAACATTGGCTGACGTCAGCACATGGCACTACCCGCCAGTCACCACACGCCAGCTTCTCCACCCTTCCTCTCCTTCCCTCTGCTGCTACTGTTCTTCCCACAGGGGCCCCTAGGCCTGCGGATTAGACAGTTTGCTCCTGACGAAGCTGCTCTGGGACCCGCGTCACCCTTTGGGTGTCTCACTTCTCAAAGGGAGACCTCGCACTTTCTCAATCAGAAAACAAGGCAAACCTCCCTAGTGGTTCACAACACGACACAGATGCATTTGCAGAGAAAGGGCTGCACGGGGCGCACAGCACGTCACGTGCCTAAGACAGCTGGTGGCCACCGCTGTCACTACTTTAATTTCTAAAGTGACCCCTTTTTCTGACAGACCGATTTTCATTCATCCTCCTTTAATGTTTTTGTATTCTGTTACTATTTGCATTGAAATATGTATTTCAATGTTTTAACCACAAACCTTAGGTGGAATATCTCCACATTTAAATAATAAATAAGTTTAGAAATAAAAATGAATAGTGCCCTTAATAAAGCCTGAATTAATAGCACCATTTGTAACCAGCTATAAAAGTTGCCATTTTAACATTAAAACGAGGTTTCAGAAAGAGGAAGCCAGGGCCCACCTCCGCCTGTGCACTGGACCCGCATTGGTGCAGATACCCAGTCGCGCAGAACACTCTGCTCTTCTGGGCACTTATGAGAAAAGATTGATTCCACTTTGCCAAGTGAGGCCTTAACTAAGGTCTGAAGTTTGAATAAAATCTAAGGAAACCGTTTTCCTGAGGACACACGTTTCCGCGGGCTCGGGGGCTGGCCCTTCAGATGACGCGGAGAGAACACCGAGGTCCCAATGCAGAGGCGAAGGCACACGCACTCACCCTAGTTTTGGCATCGATCTGACCACCGCGGTCCAGCAGGAGCTTCACCATGTTCGTGTTTCCCCTCTTGGAGGCCACGTGCAGAGGTGTGATCCCGTTCTACAGGGAGAGGAGGCAAGAGCAGGGGCGTGAGGGTGCAGGGGGCACAGGACAAGGCACGGGGCCAGGGGTCGGGGGCAGCCCAGGAAGAAACCTGACCCGAGGCTCCTACGATTCCATGCTTCCATCTATAAGGAACAAAAAGCACACGGACCACAAAGCACTGTAGTTAGAGAACAAAATGGAATGAAGCTGCGGAACTAAGTCAGTTGCTGCCACACAGGTAGCTATTGGGAACACACCTTATAGCCCAGGCACTGGGCGCACACCTGCAGCACAGAAAGAAAATTTTAGGGTCCTCCTGGGACAGAGCCTGAGCCCCAAGCCTGTCCTCCTTTCTCCAACACCCACACACACAGAGAATCAGGGGCCTTAGAGCTGCCTGTGCTCAGAAGTAGGGTACGAGTGTCCCTACCAACACCCAGGGGAGAGGGACTAGCGTAGTCGCCTTCCGAGTGATTCGGTTTGGGACTAACCCAACAGTTTCGGGGCAGGAGACGTCCAAGGGTTAAAACACCACATGTGTGAATTATGGTTATTTTATTGGCTATCCTACATCATCATTATGGTGAAGATATATATCCCTGATCTTTTGTGTCATAATTTTACAAATGTTCAAATATCTCATTTACTTACTCATGTTATGCGTGTGTGTACCCTGTGCCACTGAGTCACCTTGACTCTGGGCGACCCCGTGAACAGGTGATGTGCCCAGGGTCCTGTCCTCACAGCCCCGCTCAGCCCCGGAGACTCAGCCTGTGGCTTCTTTCGTGGGGTGAATCCATTGCATGTTGGGTCTCCTCTCTCCCTGCTGCCGCTCTGTCCCCAGCATCACTGTCATCCATGAAGAGCCCCATCTTCTCACAAGGTGCCCAGCAGGACAGCTGCAGTCTGTCATCTGCCCCAGTGACATTTCAGGCTTATTTGTCTGGGACCCACTGGTCCAGTTTTCTGGGGGTCCCAGGTCTCCAACACCCTATTGCAAATGAATCTATGTTTCCCATCAGCCTTCTTTACTGTCTGACTCTCACATCCGCACGTAGTAACTGGGAAGAGGAGGGGTGGGTGGTCTCTAAGAATATATCTGGGCTCCTGGTGACCTCTCCTGATTCCCCACTGCTGCCCATCCGAGTCTCAGCCTGCTCCTGATGCCTTGGCTGCCATCTGCACTTGAACTGAGGACCGAACCAAGGTCAGCATGGGCTTTAACAGTTTTGGCATCTTCATTGTCTGTGTTAAGTTGTGCATTTCTTCTGCAGCCATGATTTCTGTCTTCCTGAGGGTCAGATGCAGTCCTGCTTTTCCACTGTCTTCTTGTGCTCTCGTCAGAAGTTGTTTCAATCCTGGCTCCTTTCTGCCAGTGAGGAGGGGTCACGGGCAGAGCTGAAGTGACTGGTATTTCTTCCACCAGTATTTACCCCTCCTCCCTCTGTCCACCATCTCAAGTTTTCTTTCCTTTTTACCTGCAGCATTGTCTATTCACGTTCTCCCTAATGATATTTCCAGTTTCAGTCCATGGTTGTTCTGGTTCTTTGTCAGCTATGTTTATCTGTGCAAATCTGCAAGTTGTTGGCTTTGCAGAACCCCACACACTGGCCTGCTAACATGTCGGAGCCCTTGTCCAAATTTTCTGACAACACTGGGTTCTTCTGTATTTCCTACCATTGCGTTCCAGTCTCATATAATTACCAGTGTGTCTTGTGCTGTTGGTATGGGATCCATTCTGTCTTGGGTACGTGCATAAAGCTTTCCCGTTCTTCTTCTTCAGCCTCTGGAGTTGGAGCGCAGACAGAACAGTGGTTACGTTAGCTGGTTTTCCTGGTAGTCTCATGGATATTGTTGGTCAGACCTTGCACTGCAGCCCCTGAATGCAGGAGCTACTTCTTGCCCCCACATCAAAACCATCCAGTTTCTTCTGAGCCCGTCATCCCCAGGGCAGAAATGTCCCTCTGCGGTCACTCTGGCACGACAACAGGGAGGGAGTCCACTTCCCCTCCTACAGCCTTGGGCTCACCTCTGTCCTCGCTTCGTGTTCCGGCTGCGTGTGCCAGGGAGGGGGCAGGCAGCAAGCTCTCATCCTACCGCTGTGCGTGGGCACCCCTCCAAGCCCTTCCTTGTTTCACTGAGTTTCACAGCTACCACTTAGGGAGTCTTTCCAATGTAGAACACAACATGGCGTCTTTGACGAGTCTCAGTGAGACTCTTTATATAAGCAAATTCTCAATTAAAAAAAAAATTCCCTGTCAAACTGTGTACCTGACAGCCATCATGAAGACTGTGGATAAATGTCCTGACATGTTTTATGCCAAACAGTTTAACAGTTCAAGTATTTGTTGACTTAAAGCTGCTCATTCATGATTCATGGTGTGATCTTTACATCTAACTGCTCACAGAGACGTCTGAATTAAGATCCTCCTTAACTGTTACAGATGATTTGTGCATGTGTGAATACATGATTTATGTGTGTGAATACAGATCAGTACGTGTGTGAACTCACACATTCTCATTGCTCTCGTGTTGGGTTGTGACAGTGTCCTGTGAGTCGAATAAAAAAATGAAGACCCTACCTCTCCAGCACGGATGCAGGGAAGGGAAAGGACCCACACCGCCCGGCACTCCCCGTCACCTCGGTGCTGTCTACAGCAGGCTGCAGCATGCGTACCCTGGCTGTGAAGTCCACTGCGGCGCCGCGGTTGAGGAGGAGGGTGGCCACATTGACGTTCCCGTAGTGGGCAGCGATGTGCAGAGGGGTGAAGCCACTCTACAGGAAGCAGAGAGACACATTGGTAAAGCGTCCCCTCCACAGGCGTAGGTCACAGGGTCGTGGACAAAGGCACATGGGGACTCTGTCTCTCTGACACAGTAGCCACACGGCCCGGACAGCAGATGCCGTGACGAGACTTACACTCAGTGCCACCAGGGGTGAGTAGCCGGGTCTGTGTACAGGTGAGTGAGCCTCCGACATTTCTGGGCATTATTTCTCATTACTTTAACAATTTATCCGTTTGCAAGATTTACTACATAAACAAAACCAGGTTTCTTGAGTTGGTGTAGTGTTAGAGAAAAATAATATGATTGAACAATGTAAGGTTTCAGCCATAGCATAACATAACTATGAATAAAAATGTTTTCTCCAGAGAAAAACTCAAAATTGATGCTTTAAAAAAAGTGATTAACAGCAGAGGTTGGTGCCGTATCTTTGAAAGACACTGTGAGCTGGTCCAGTCCTTCCACACAGACACATCGTCGCGGTATCTACCAGTGTCACCGCGGGGCTTTGTTAGACTGCGTTGTTAAACGGAAAAAAGTTAAAAAAAATCAACCAGCATACTTGGCATCAATGTGAATATAAAATTTCAAAAAAATTAGTGGAACCTGATTTTGAATGTTATTTAAAACAAGTTTTATCCAAAATAAAATAAGATGGCTATAAAATAAAATAAGCAAGTTAAATCAATTGTATGGGCATTAGGAACTGTTACCCTCAGAATGTTTAAAAATGAATCTCAAACTCTTAAATGGAAGAAAAGTGTATTTTCTTTCTTTTCTTTTTCTGATGAAAAACTACTAGAAAGGTTTGCCATTTTCACAACACAAGCCTAGTAATTTCTATTACTAAGGAGTGCAAAGCGGTATCATCCTTGCTTTGTAATTCCCGCAATTTCATCACTTAGTAAAAGATCATAGAGACACCCAAGACCGTCCCTAATAGATGGGGCCTCGGTCCTGCAGCTGTGAGGTCATTCTCTTTGTTTCTCCTTTATCTAAAATGAACTTTGACGTGGTTAGTGTGTACTGCTTTTAAGAAATACTATCTGAGCCCTGGCTGATATAGCTCAGTAGATTGAGCACAGGCTGCGAACCAAAGGGTCACCGGTTTGATTCCCAGTCAGGGCACATGCCTGGGTTGCAGGCCAGGTCCTCAGTGAGGGCCACGTGAGAGGCAACCACACATTGATGTTTCTCTCCCTCTTTTTCTCCCTCCGTTCCCTTCTGTCTAAAAATAAAATAACATCTTTTCTTAAAAATTAAAAAAAAAGAAAGAAAAATATTATCTGAATCACAACTCAGCTTCCTCAGGGACAGAAGCCCTCTGTGCCCCCAGCCACGCTGGCTGCAAACGACTTCCGATGGCAGAGACACCAGACACAAAACAAGAACAGTGATGCTCTACCCCAATCCCACTCTCGGGTCAGGGTATTTTTATTTTGTGTCTACTTGACACCAAATATTCATGTCAAATAGAGGGAAAGAATCAGTCTACAACCTGGCTCTTGTTACAGAACGTCAAATTGTTATGATTTAGGAAATAACAGTGTGCTTTTCACTTTTACCTTCATCATTCTTGTCACCCAGGCATGTCCTCAATGTGTGTCTATGATTCAGGTCACAGCATAATTACACAAAACACAGCAAACACTGGTGAATCTTTTTCAAAATATTCGAGTGGAGTACTGTTACTTTTGCATTTGCAAAAAGAAACTCACTCCTTGCCTCCCTGCCGGCCACAATGGCTGACCTGGCGCTGGGAGGAAGCCCGCCGGAGGTGGGGGCTAGGCTCCCTCCTACAGGTCCTCAACAAAATATGTGTAACTTGGTACAAACCTACCAAACTGCTGGTTTCAGCGCAATGCTTAGAGCCAATATTGTTTTCGAAAATGTGTCTTAGTCACCAAAAATCACCTAAAAAATGAAAGGTATCAAAACTGGCCACTAAGATACCAATCTGTATGGTTTCAGTCTTGGGCAACTTCACCAAGCAGATAGGCCTGCTGTTTCTGAAATCTCCGACCTGAGCGTCAGGCACCGAGATGCAGCCGGAGAAAGGGTGTGAACAGCCCAGGCACATTTACATCGCGGCAGGCACTCTGCTAACAGACAGGACTTCAGAAATGCACCGCTCTCAGTGAGTACTTGTGCGAATGCTGGGTCTGCCACCCAGTGTCCACAAGCGGTCAGCCTGAGTGAAAGTCGGCCTACATGAGCAGGCACTTCCCTTGAGTCTGGATCAGCGTCTGTGACACCCTGGCAACAGTGCTTGTTGGGGCCTCTGGGTAGCAGCCACCACCAAGGAGAGGCCCCTGGTCACACACAGGTGCACACGCACACACTGAATGTCCAAGCTGATTGATGAGGCCTGGTTTGGCTTGTGGAAAATAGATGACCTGATGACAAGCATTGTGAGACTTGCACTCTGCTCAGGTACAGTCACTCTCATCACTGGCCATGCACAATGTGGGACAACGTCACTGCCTTGTCACTGACAAGGGCAGCTGTGAGGAGACGGCAGGATGAGGCGGTGGGGTGGACAAACCTCCCTCACTGGGCTGTGCTGACCTTGACCCTGAGAACCCCCATTACGAGGGGTCACAGCCCGGTGGCACTCGTAAGCGTTGCATGCTAAGGGACAGTTTCGTTCCACACTCCACTCTCGTGAGCTACTTACGTCGTTTCACTGACTAAATAATGCTTCAAATAGGCTACATTGAATTTCTTGAATTATCCATTTCCCTTAATTATGGGGAGAGTTTCCAAGCTAATTTCCTAATAATGGAAGTCCCAATCATTAGTGGGAATTAGTGTGCATTTGTTCTAATTGGGCAAAAAACTAAAAAAATAAAATCAAGGCAAAGCAAGCATGTACTGGGAGAGCAGATACTGTACCTCGGTCGTCCTATTCACCATCATCTGAGGCGGTTGTGCGGAGAGAAGAGGCAGACGTTACACATTGCAAAGCAAGGAGACAAGCCGCCCACGTGGCTGGACCATCCCGCACGCCGGGCACACGCGGCAGAAAGGCCCGTAACCCCACACCATGGGCCCGTCTTTCTAACGCTGTTACTAGTTTTTACTAGAAATGGATTAAACAAGCAAATTTCTGAAAAGCTGGCCCTCAAAGTTGAAACAGCATCGTCTCATCTTTTTGTGGCTGTGCCCAGCGGGGGAGTCCCCTTCCTCCTGAACCTCCGCTGAAGGGAATATGGGTCTGGGACATGCAGGGCCCCACCCTCCGGTCCAGAGTCGCCTGCCCAGCAGCCTCACCTTGGACTGCACGTCGGCATTGTGGTCATTCTGCAGCAGCAGGGCAGCTGACTTGGTGTCGTCCTTCCTGGCGGCGATGTGCAGCGCCGGCAGCCGCACCTTCCCCTTGGTGTCATTCTCCAGCAGGACGGCCACAGCCTGGTCGTGTCCTTGTTGCAGGGCCACCGCCAGTGGCGTGAAGCCATCCTGCGGGAGCAGAAAAGAACCTTCCCTGACCGGTGGGAGCCTGGGGTTCAGCAAAGCTTAGACAGAGAAGCAGAGCAGGACAGACTTTTCCTCAAAGGCCAGAGGAGATTGCAACGGGTCACCTGGGGACTGGGGACCGGCCCCCACACACTGGAGGGCCATCGACGCCCCAGCTCGCACAGCAGGGCTGCTACAGCTCCCTTCAGGGCTGTTATGTTCAGCACATATTCAGGGGCTCCTACGCTGGGCGCCTAAATATTTAAAAATGTTGCTTCCTGTGGCATCGACCCCTTCATCATTAGGGAATAGCGGTCTTGGCCTTTTATTACAGTTTGCTTTAAAGTCTATTTTGTCTGAAACTGTGCAGCGACCCCATCTTTCTTTTGGGTTCCATTCGCATGAAACACCTTTTTCCAACCCAACTGTAGAGCAGCAGTTTTCAGCCCGTCTCCTCTCACGGCACCTGAACTAATCACTGACCTTCTGCGGCACACCAAAAATACATCGTTTGCCGATCTGACAAGAAAACAGGCATGAATTTGACCCTTCACACTTGGAAGCTATTGCTGTGTTGGCTGCTGTCATTTCTTTATTTGACAATCTAGGGGAAAAGAGGTCGGTGCCCCGACTCAATAGTCAGGTATCGCATGTTTTAAAATTTCTCACGGCACGCCGGCTGAAAATCGCTGCTGTAGACTTTTGTGGAAATCATTTTCATCAAGAGCTTCCTATCCTATGTGCACTGCCACAATAAGGATGGAATTTTTAAATAAGGATTGAGTTTTAAAATAAACCCATTTCTTAGCAGAATGGAAGCATAAAGCATGCAGCATTGCAAGTGAGAAGCAGCCCAAAGTTGGAACACTGTCTGGCACCAGGAACGCGCTCTGGGCGGGAGGAGAGAACACCCAGTGGTGGAGCGGGGTTTCAAATAAGAATCCGGTGACGTGACCCCAGCTGAAGCGCATGCCCGTGAACAGCACGCAGCCACTGCTCCAGGCAGTGGCAGCCACGTCCACGCCTGCGTGGTTGGGACGAGGCAAGGACGTCCTGCGGCTGCACAGGAAGGTTAAGGAGCGGAGGTCAGTGAATGGGTTGTCGGTTGCTCACCTCGGTGGCAGTGCTCTGGTTCGCGCCATTTTCCAACAAGTACTTCACGACATCGATGTGGTTCTCCTGTGCAGCCATGTACAGAGGGGTGAAGCCATTCTGAGGACAAGTGATAAAAAAGACGTGTTCAGTCATTCATTCGTGACACTGGAACCAGGGAGAAGCACACACACGGCAAGGAGGGAACACACACACGGCGGTGGAGTGGCGCAGCCCAGACCACACTCCACACTGGAGAATGAAACACGTCTTCACTCCTGTAAAACCGGACACGTGTGGGTGAACCAATTCCCACACGCCACTCCCAAAGGAATGAGAAGTGCTTCCCTCTCTCCCTGTCTTCATCTTGGTACCAGGGACGCACATCTCTCAGTTCCTAACACTTGTTACACCAAAGATATTTAGTGTCTTAATGTCTACGTATTCTATGATACACAGAAATCTTGCCACATGTGGTGAATGTGTAAAACAGTCTTTCTATACCCTCTTCTGCATATATCAACCCACAAGCTATTTAAACAGACCACCATTATCTTGGATGCACACAGCTTGATCACTGACACCCTCAAAGGCATAAATTACTACTCACTCCACCGCAGGCCAAAAGAGATTGCAAATCCTATTAAAAATTAAAAATCCGTATTTCAATGTTCTGAATGAAGCAGCTAGGTTTAAATTTTTTTAAATCCTCACCCGAGGATATGTTTATTGACTAGAGAGAAAGAGGAAGGGAGGGAGGAAAGAAGGGAGAGAGAAACATGGATATGAGAGACAAACATTGACCCCAACTGGGGATCGAACCCACAACCTGGCCATGTGTCCTGACTGGGAATCACACCCGTGACCTTTTAGTCTATGGGATGACACTCCCACCCACTGAGGCCCCCAGGCCAGGGCAAGCCTGTTTCTGGTCCAGATTAGATCCCTGAGCAGAACTCCTCTGCAGACACATCCTCGAAGCCACAGTGTAACAGGGTGCAGCCAAGGAGGTGGGGGAGCAAATAGGGATTTGTAAATGGGGTCCAGAACTCAAGGTGTCCAGGAAATATTAGAAAAATATATATATAGGATGCCCTCACGTCCACGAGTCTGAACTGGGGAGGATGGGAGTCCTGGAGAAGGGCCATTCAGAGCTGTTTTGTATAGCAGCAGCTTTGCAGCTAACCGCTAGCATGGTCATTTAACATATCTATAATCTTTAACTGGTTTCATAGATATGTTAAATAGCTGTGGCCATGCTTTGAGCCAAGGGGATGGAAGTGACTTCCACCCAAGATGTAACTGGGAGGCAACTCCCCCTGGTCACAGTAACTGCATGAGAGCTTGGAGATGACTGGCTCCAAGCCATGGGGCCACACCTGCCCAGAGTTAACATGGCAGCCCAGAAAAGCTGGAAGAATTCGGGAATCTGGCAGGTGTAGCTGACTGTAGGAGGAGTGGGAAATTGGGCTGCAGAGGAAGACTGGCGTGGGGATTTAAATCCAGGTGTGGCAGCCATGCGAAGGGAGAGGAACACATGACTTTTGGCAAGAGGGGAGAACCCTGCGGCTTTGGCACTCCCTTTGCCACACAGCTTAGGAAACTGGGAAGCAAGATGTAGCAGCGATGCAGAGCTCTCTCTTAGCAGTTTGGAAGAATGCAGGAGAGACACTGCAGGAAGAAAAGTCAGGACCATGCAGCTGTGGCAGGAATGACCCCATGGCTTGGGCAGAGGGCAGGACCACGCGGCTTTGGGGTTGCTCCTTTTGCCATGTGGCCTAGGAAGCAGGAGAGACTTTGCCTGGAAGAAAAGGGGTGAAAGGATTCTTGCTGGTGGACCATGAAGAGGTGCCACATGGTTTTGGATTAACTAGAGATCATGGTGGCAACACAATGGATGGTGTTGGAACTGAGGGGCTGCCTGAATCACGGACTTCTACTTCTTTTCCTCGATATGGTACCCTGGACTGGGCATGGGGAGAAGGAAGGACTGTGTGTATTTGTGGGTATTCTAGAGAACTTTAGTATTTTAAAGAAGGCATTAAGTCATTACTCCAAGCCTGTATAAGTTGGTAATAAATAATTCCTTTCCTTTTCATCAGTCTCTGGCATTGAGAGATGTCTTTCCTTTGGCGGCGAGCATAACGAACCTAGAACGGGGGGGGACCCCAGGAGCACAAGGGGGATCCTTTTGGTAACAGTATCTTATTGGGTGCCCCTGCCCTGTTCTGTAACAGCAGCACTGCAGGGGACACTGCCCTGGTCACCATTCAGGTCTCGCACATCATCTTCCTCCGAACCAGCCTCAGGGAACGTCCCAGAGTTACCCCCAGCTCTGAGGTCAGGATGATTCAAATTACTTCCCTAAATATATCATAAGCACACAGCTGCAAAGGATGTAAAAACCCAATGGGTCCTAATTACAGTCACAAAATAGACTATTCTGGGTGCTCTTCAGGGGCACTTAGGGCAAAGGAACACAAGACACAGACACTTGCTTGGTAGCTAAGAAGGCATTTTGTTAATTAAAACACCATACAGAGTTTCTCAGATGATGTGCGTTTGACGCTTCTTTGCCTGGTTATGATGTTGCGAGTTATTTCCACCACCATCTTCTCTCCAAGGGTCCCCTTTAAAGGGTCAGCCACTCCCAAACCATCCCATAACATCACAGCAATTCGTGTTCTGAATCTTCCCAGGGAGGTTCAGTTTACGGGGTTTTGTCACAACTCAGCCATTCAGGCCACTTAACAGACACAACTGTGGCCATTCACCTGGGGTCACACCCCTGTGCAGCGTAACAATGGAGGCTGAACCCGAAGGACACCCAGCTCATGCTCCTTCACCACCTCCAAGCCCCGGGCGTCAGAGCAGAGCCTCTGTTCCCTGCGAAGCCATCCACCCAAGCAAAGCAGGGCTGACTGGCAGCCGCAGCGGGGTGGTGTGACTGGCTCGATGGCCGCCATCCGGAGCTCCCTTGAACACGAGGATTCCTCTGGTTTTCACTCCCAGTGGCAAGAGGTTGAGGGTGGTGGTCTCGAAGAGAGGAGAGGCTGTGCCCTTCCCATTTGTTATGTAACCCTGTCCACCCAGAGCCATAAGGAGACATCTCCACACGCCACTCAAGCACCAAGAGACCTGAAATGGCGCTGGGACTGGAACCACCTGGACCTCATGCTGAGCCTCGGGCCCTTTCGGCTGCTCCAGCACGCCCCGTGCCTGAGCGGCAGGTTGGACGGTAGTTGGTGCGTCTGGGTGTGGCTGGCCACCAGGAACACGGCTAGAATACGGTGTCCCCACCACCTCTCCCATAGTCCCCTGTCGGCTCCTGGTAAACAAATCTCAGAGAAAATAGGTGAAATCTTCTCCACATTTCAAGCTGTGCAACCTGGTGCGCCCTATGCCTCCGCCTAAACTAATCTTCTAAACACAGTGGAGCTTGGCTTGCCTGTTTGAATGTCACAAGCACGTGCTCCAAGAACATCCCTGTTTACTTAACTAAGTCGGAGTCAGTTTTGCTCGTTTGCAATCGAAGGCACCCTAATTGAATAAACTGAATAGACAGCCACACTAAAATAGACCTTATACTGTCAAATTACCATATTTTGTGTATATAATGTGCATTTTTTTGCCCAAATTTTTGAGGGAAAAATAAGGATGCATATTTTACATGGGTAGTAGTAATTCCATATCTATATAAATGTTTTTAATTCTCTTATTTATGCTTATGTGTTGAAAGTATAAATCTAGAATGCAATAACAATATCTGTATGCAAAATAACAACCTGGAATATGATAGTAAGTTTTGTTTCTAAATATAAATAAGTAAAAAATTGAGTTAAAAAATTAAAATGTAAGATTTTTTCCTGAAAGTCTGGGCTAAAAACATGGGAGCACATTATACACAACAAAATACAGTAGCTGAAAATAAAGCCTTTTCCAGGAAATCTGGTGTATCACGAAGTGATTCACAGAAACAAAGGAAACCCCAAGACACATCAGGAGAAAAAACATGAAATAGATTTTTAAGAATGAGGTTAAACTACAAAAAAGCAAGTGGGTCATTTTCAGGAAACATTTGTTCTTCCAAGTGATAAGACTTTAAAATCACCTTTTCTGTGTGAATGGCAAATACAAAATAAGGTGTTAAGTGGTAGGTTTTCTTCCACTGCTATTTTTGCATATATAATGCTAACGTTTATTTAAGTTGTTACTGCTTCATCTATCCCTAGATTCTCACTATATCATATAAAAGTTTATAATAATTATATAAATGCTTTTATGGTGTATATGTAATAAATAATTTTAAAAATAAAAACTAAAATTAAATTTGCAGATATTGTGCCCTAATTATTCTCTATTGAAGCCATGTAAGTGTCTCAATATCAGAGATAAAACTTTAACATACAGTTAAGAATGTTTTGATAGTAAGATTGAATAGAAATTAATTCCCTGATAATTTTCTTTAAATAAATTTTTCTAGACTTTTGAGTTACTGAAAAACCTATGGTTCAGATCTGCAGTATGTAGTACAGTTTGCTTGGCATGTAGAGCAAATGCTTTAAAAATGTGTATTCTGGGCGACCTCATACATGACCTAGTCACTGAGAAGCAAGAGGCAGTGCGTTGTCTCCGGAAGCAAAAACACCGGCCACGGTGGGCAGGCCCATGACGCTGAGAAAATGGAGTCGATAACGGCAACTGTGGGGGCTTTTACTTCCTCCCAGTGGGTGAAGTTCATAACCCTGAAACAACTGTTTTGAATTCAGCCACAGTAATAATTTAATTCCTCAATGTTCTATTATTTTGAGGTTGAATAAATACACTAAGGAGCAAAGAATTTTGACTCTCCAGATTAAAATACTCAAAATAAGTTGTAATTCTTTTACTTCTCTCACACATTACACCAAGAAAAAAAAAAACCCAAATGTATTTTTAATTAATGATTACCAACCAGGTCTCCTCTTTCTACCCAACTGCCTCTGAGAAAATGAAATGCTGGTTCAAGCCTTTAAAAACACACCTAACACATCCAAACGCTCACGGCTCATTTGGACCAACTCATCCAAAGCCACTTTCTCTCAACCCTGTGATGGTCATGGCATGCAGCTTGCACTGCGTCAGCAAACCCAGAAGGGAAGCACACCGCATTCTTGTAACACCCAGACCCGCATCGGAGAGCCCGAGTGTTTAACGACAGGAAGTTCACGCTTCCCTCGGCCATGCAAATCATTTTTGCCATTTCCTGATTGGGGCATTTTTGCAAGCCAGGTCAAACAGTGAAACACGCTCTTGAGCAGTGAAAACACACAAACTTACCCACTGGGTTAAAACATTTTTTCTTAATTTCCCAAAGTAAAAGTTTCCTTTTGTTTTATTCCCAGATATTGGCTGAGTTTTCTCAGTTACTCAACAGTGGTCAAACCGATGCTCTCCCCACCTCCAGCCTGAAGTGAACAGTTTGGGGCCCAAGCAAGGCCCTGTTTCCTGTCACATCAACAGCACGTGAACAGGCTCAGCAAAGGCTGCGCAACACAGCAGCAGCTGAAGGGCACGAGGCCTGGCGTGGCGCTCAGCCCGCGTGTGGGTGGCCTTGGTGCAGGCCAAGCCCGTCGGAGCAACTTCAGAGGTGACTGGCTGGTCATAGCAGGCACTGTAGGGGCCAGGAAGGGAACAGGTCTTAAAATCACCAGCCCCACACGGTGCCCTCAACCTCAAACAGCTGCTTACACATTCTAGTTCACAACTTGCCAAGACAGAACCCCAAGAATGAACCCTGTCCATGTAGCAGTCCGAAAGCTCACATAGACGACACATGGAACCATTGGTCATGTGCCCAGACTCGTGTGCTTCAGAGTATTTATTTGTAATCTCACCCTTGAAACTTCACATTCACCAGGACTTACACACACATGCAGTCAAAACCTGCACTGACAGTCAGGGTGAGGTCAACGGGCACATGGAGATGGTGTTGGCTGCCAAAAGCCGTGGGGGCAGGCAGAGCCCGAAGAAGACGCTGGGTCCTGGCAGCCGCAGACACAAGGGAAGTGTGACAGGCAATGAGAGTCGTCACAGTTTTGAAAAAAGAAAACTTGCTGACCGCCATGGAGAATCTTGAGTTCACCCGAGGGACAGAGAAGGCAGAGCGTCTTCTCACTGAGGCTGTTCCTCGAAGGAGCTGGAGAATCCAAAGCTGGGGGGGGGTGCGGGGGACAAGCTCCAATTAGCACCTGGAGGGGCCAGGCGCAGCCACCTGTCCTGCAAATGGCAAAGCAGCCCCTCTGAGACTGAGGCTGCCTGCCCAACTGGGAGGCACCTACAGCCACACTCTGCTCAAGAGGACCTCAGTAGGCAGAGTTCTTGCTCTCTGAATAGAAAAGCAACCATTTGGACCTGGATGATTGTGAGGGAAGATGTCACTCCTTAAAGTTCTCCCATACAGGACATATGTAGGGCCCACCCTCTCCTTATTTCCAATTAGAAATCAGACTGCAAACAAAACTGTATTCTGATGGCTCTGCCTGGATGTGCCGGCTTACAAATGTAGCCAGAAACACATGAGGAGGCTAACGCACCACAAGAGCGTTCTGGAACCTGCCTGCCCCCCATGCCAGGGTCATGGCCACTGAGACTGGGTGGCATGCTTCCAGGTGGCCAGCCAGTCACAGTTACCAGGGACCATGCCAAGAATGTGCTCACCAGGCACGGCCCCTGCCCTTGCACAGGATCCTCCTCTTTCTCTGGGATGTGGCAGGTGGATGCACACTAAGTCACGTCGGGGCGGACTCAGGCTGTGGAGAGAGTAGCATCAGAACCGACCTGTCCTGATGTCATCACAAGCTGCTCTGTGTGGAACAGCAGGTCTCGTTGAGGTTGTGACGGCATCCCACAGTGTGGCCACCAACAGTTCACAATCTCCTTCGATCCTCACACTCAGCCCAAATTTCATGGACTGTAAGGACTCCCGCTGTACAGATAAGTGAGTCCAGGCACAGATTTGACAAGACAACAGGTCTCTGGAGGGCCCGACGCTGAGTGACACAAACCAGTAAGGGACACAGACACAGACCAAGCCCATGTCCGGGTGGAATCTAGAAGTGCACAAATGGTTTGAACTCGTAGGAACAGAGAGCAGACCAGTGGTTCCAGGCCAGGGATGGGTGTGGGGGGGGCTGGCAAAAAAGCACAAACTCTCGGCCATGAGATGAGTGTGGCTGGGGTAGGACGCTGCACTGTGTGGGGTAGACGGGCTGAGGGAGCAGTGCTTCCTTCCACATTCTCACCAGCAAGAAAAGATGAGAGGCATGTTCAGCAGCTCAGTGTGGGGAATCCTTGCAGAAGGTACATGTGCATCAGATAATTATGCCGTTGTGTTAAATGTCTTACAATTTTTTGTCAATTATACCTCAACAAAACTGGAAAAAATAAATTAAAAAAATTATCTATGAATTAAACCGAGAGCGAGAGCGGTCTGTAGAGGGCAGTGTTCCAGCCGAGTGGCTGCGCGCCTGAGACTGGCTCGGATGGTGCCGAGTGTGAACAGTGGTGGAAAAATAAAAAAATAAAATAAAATAACAACAAAAAGAGAAAGAGAGTGCAGCTGGGCCATCAGTTCCCAGGGGCCGCCCTCACTGTTCCTGCTGAGTGGGGGGTACTTGCAATAGTTTCCATCCCAAACTGGGCTCAGTGCGCTGTTTCCTCCTTGTGTTTTGTCTGTGGACCCTACCTGCAGGCAGCACCGTGGTGCAGTCTCCCCGAGCGTGGGGTGTCACTGGGGTCCTGGTGGAGGAGGGGGACCCAGCGCTATGAGGGCTGAGGCCCGAAGCTGAGCACAGGGCGATGGTCTGTCACTGCCAGAGGGGCCAGTCCTCCGGGGAAGCTCAGGGGGAGAGAAAAGGAGGCTTCTGCACAAGCTCCAGCGCTTCACACTCTTCTCCCCCTGGGCTGACCTTACTACAAACTCAGCTCCTTCGAAATGCAGTGAGACTAACCCTGGACAGGCTTGGGAAGGGATTAGAACAAAAGGTGATAAACCGAGATCTAGATGTGATGGTGTTCAGCCTTAAGTCTTCCAAGTTTCGGGACAAAACAACAGCCAGTACTCAGCCTTTCCACACCACCTGTCCCCAGACATGAGCACAGGGACAAAATGTAAGTGTATTGATTATAATTCAAATCTGAAACAGTGCTTTATTTTATTTCAAATTAAAAATTATCCTGCTTTTCAGTTATGTGTATGTATTTACCAGACTAGTAATTTTACTACTGGAATTCCACTGGAATAGGAGATAGGATTCCATTCTATGTAAAATTTGCATCATTTCTCCAAGCTCCTTGGAGAGTGCAGAACGGAGAGGCTCGTCTGTCTCGCTCGAGAAGTGCACGCAGATGCTGCCGCCAACAGCACCGTTTTCAGTCCGAAGACAACATGTCCTGATGTCTTTCTTACCCCTGGTCGAATGCAAGCACGCGCCTTCATCCTAACCTCAGAGACTCGGAATTAAAATAGTAATTTTCCCAATTTAAAAAACCAAGAACCTTATCGAGGAAAATACCATATGTGTACAGTTGGAGGGAAAAAGCTGAAAACAAAACCTCTTTCGGGCTCTGTGAATGTGACTCCCACTTTACACACTGTGTGTGTGGACAGAACAGAACGTTCTACTGTGAGTTTTGTGCCCAGAGCCAAGGACGCGCTGCAGCCATATGGTGGCATTGCACGCAGTGGGCATGCCGGCCAACTACGCACACTTCCTTCTCCGCACAGCCCAGCTACAACGACCCACCACCATGGGTGGGCATGACAAAGAGACTCCAGGAAGCTGTGCCTGAGCCAGGGTTAATCACTGCATGTAGTGGGCATATACACCCTGAACACCCTGGGTGCATAATTAAGTGTCGGTAACCTTGCAATGAGCATTAGTGGTGCTGGTCTGAAAATCTGAAAGCTCCTGCAATAAATGCCTACATGTGTTCGTGTTAGAGACAGGCAAGCCTGCTCCTGGGATGGCATCACCAGGGTCAGATGAACAAAGGGTGGGGGAGCGTGAGACAAGGCGCTGGACTCGAGAAAAGCAGGCACACATCTCCAGCAGGCTGTGGCTTCCTGTTTCCCTGGGGGGCTCCGCGAAGCCCACGTGGCCAAGTGACACAGCCACGTAGTGTGACCCCCACCTCACAGCACACCTGCCACTTGGACGTTCACCGTCTAGGAGTCTCAAAACTGAAGGAGGGAAATGCTTTTATAGAGTAACACCGAACTTGCATGAATAATTCATATTACACAGATGTCACTGCCCTTCTGGAAAAAATACTATCTTCTCTTCAATGCTCCTAAAGACAAGACAGCAGGCTGGGCACCTGTCAGTCTCTGTCATGTCCACAGGGAGATCGAGATACACCGAAAAAGTGAGATGTCACAGCACGGGTTAGTAAAATAATGTGGCCGAAGCAGATAACTGAGGTGTATGTAGTCCGTGTTTCTACCCACCAGCTGGCTAGTGGCGCAGCCCCAGCCCCTCAAGCGCCGCTCTGACTGCAGCCCATTCCCAGTAGAGACAGCAGACCGCGTACCTGGGACTGGGCGTTAATGTTGGCTCCTTCCTTGACAAGAACTTTGACAACTTCCGCCTGTCCGGCCAGAGAGGCAATGTGAAGAGCTGTGTTCCCCTTCTGTTTGAAGAAACAAAAGAGAAAATGTTACCAGTTCCTAAATTTTGTATAAATCAACCTGTACAGGCATGTTCCATGTGGCTGGTTGTTTCAGGTGGTTAGAACCTGTCGTTCTGTTAAGATAGCAGCCGACCATGGGGAGCGTTATTTTATGGTCCAGACACAGACCTCCCCACCGCGGCTCTGTCTTCGCCGCGGGAAGGACCGACAGACTGAGCTCGGATGGCCTCCTGTCTGAGTAAGGGTCTGTTCTGAATCTAAAATTCTACAACGGTAATCAAGGATTGAAAGGGCATCTGTACTTTAAAATATCAGTAGAGTTTAGAGGAAAGGAGAAAAGGAAAATATCAACACTTAACCAATCAAAGAGTGCTTGGTTTAATGAATACATTACAGTAATATGGACAACTCGGGGGAAGTAAATAATGTGATACACATTCAAAATGATAGTCTTTGAATGTGTGTTTAACATTTACTTGATGGGGTCCAGAGACTTGTTAATTAAAATGCTTATTCTCTCTTTATGTCTAAAGTAAGAAATTGATTACATACAGTGAACTAATATGTTAACTTCTTTGGAATTGCCAGCGAGTCTGTTTTGTTTTTCAATTTCCACTAGAATCGCTGTGTAGCACACTGTGAGCACACCGGTCTACCTTTTGGCCATTCATGTGCGAAGTGTTGCAAGTCCAGGCTGACTTGCCCTGTCCCTAATTTACCCCAGTATCCTGTCTGTCTGTCTCTGGTTAGACCAACACCCCAGTTGGAGGCCTGAGTGCCTGGCCCTGACCCCAACCCTCTCCCTAACCTCTCATTGCACGCCCCACCCCCACAACCGTGGATAATCATACTCCAGAGGGGGGCAACAGGCTTGATTCTGATTGGCTACTGTTTTCTTCCAAATTAAAATTACACCTTCTAAAGACAAAGATTTGTCACCACTAATGGTATTTTTAAAAATATCTTTTGTTCTGAAATGACTCCCCAATGGCAAGGTTCAAATATATTCCAGCAAAAGCAGAATCAACGAGGAAGTTTCTAGTGGACATGTCTCTAAAAGTGAGTCTAATTTCGTTACAAACACATCGCAGTGACAAAATCTCACTTTATCATAATCATTCAATCCATGATCCAAAATCTCTTTTCCACTGGAGTACAAAGAAGTCTGTATATTCTCTTACCAGGCTCAGTGAATTCATTAAAAAATACAACACTTTAGCCCTGGCTGATGTAGCTCAGTGATTGAGGGCGGGCTATGAACCAAAGGGTCATCGGTTCGATTCCCAGTCAGGGCACATGCCTGGGTTGTGGGCCAGGTCCCCAGTGGGGGCCACATGAGAGGCAACCACACATTGATGTTTCTGTCTCTCTTTCTCCCTCCCTTTCCCTCTCTCTAAAAGTAAATAAATAAAATCTTTTAAAAAAATACACTTTAAAGCATGAAAACCACTTCTTCATCTTTATTCATATGTTTCCACGATCCATTTATTTTTTTAAAACATGAGTTAACCTTAGGAAAGTAGGTGCTAGGTCTACAGAGAGTTATACTAATGTAGACTTCAGGTGAATCAAAGGAAAAAGTCAAAACACTGGAAACTAGGTGGACAGAATTCAGCATCACGCCTGCTATTTCCTACACAAAACAACCCACACTCGCAAGGCTGAGCAGTGATGGTTCTGATTTAAGCTCTGCCGTGTTAAGAATCCCGGTGTTGTGGCAAACCCTGAAATGCACACGCAGGGCAAGGAGCCCCCGACCGACTGACCACCCACCCGCATCCCCTCCCTGGGCACAGGCCTACCTTGGTGGCAGAGTCCACGGCTGAGCCCCTGCCCAGGAGCTCCTGCACCAGCCCCACGTGCCCTTCCTTGGCCGCCAGGTGCAGCGCGTTGAGTCCATTCTGCAGGAGAAGAAACAAGGCCTCAGAGCAGAGAGCAAGGTGGGGATGGGGTGGCCCTGAGCATCAGGACAGCCCAAGGTGGACCAGCTCTGGTCTCCCAGGGTCCCTTTCTTTCTGCATCAGCTTGAAGCTATTACGTTCAGAGAGATTGATTTCTAGTGTTTCTGGTCAGAGAGGCAAAGGGGTTCAAAGGGAGAGGCAAAGCACACATAGTTTCTGTCCCCAAAGAGCCCCGAATGTTTATCACTAAACCCCTCTGGGTTGCAGAAAAAACTAAGGCCATTTAGGCAAGACCCGAGATGCGGGGCCCCTTGGGAAAACCAGATGTCCCCTCGGGTCAGGTAGGTAACCTCAGATGCTCTCAAAAATCGTTCTAAGAGTGGAACGGGCCTCACAGTGTGATTGTTTCCGTTTTCTGGACTTGATCCCGTGTCAGACGGCCTGCTGTGACGCAAATAAGAGGGGAGGTAATGGGACAAAGGAGAACTCTTCACTCCAATGACATTTCCTAAACCCCCAGGTGGCCTCCGCCTGTACCCCACTCCGGGAAGATTTTGGATCCTGGTTCCTGGCCCTTTCCTCTGAAGGTGATTTTCCCAAATCTCCAGACTGTGAGGTGCCTGCTTCTCGGCGGATGATTTCTCCCTTTCTTGCCTCATCCACTCACTTCCACGGTTGGACTCGAGACCTAGATATTTCCCAAAACATAACCTCCCTCCAAGACCTCGCTGTCCAGCACACCGCCCTTTGACCACCATTTACTCTCTTGCGTACCTGCTGGCCCACCGGCACGGTCCTCCAGCCCCACTGAGTGCCTGCTCACCTCCCCCTCTGCAGACGTCCCCTGTAGGAGCTTCACCTCCTTGCCTTCCTCCCGCGTGGCATGCCCGTGGCTTGCATTTCTCTGACTCAGCCAACCCAGAGGTCTAGTCCCAAGGAACTAACTCCAGGGGACCCAGGCCCACACATGGCTGCAGAAGAGCACATGTGGGGCCCAACGCCACCCAGGACCACACTGCTAGCTGAGCCATGTTCATCCACTCCCCCAGCCTCCGCCACCCTCTCCACCTTCATGCTTAGCACAGGACCTTGACTCATAGTCTGCTGAGAAACAGAAGCAATTAGAGCTTCCCCCATGCAGTGCCCAGCACAGCGCCCACCACTCCCCTGCTCCTCGGCCACAAGCCTTCCCTTCCTGGAACCGGCTGCGCTCCCGGGCTGAGGCTAGGGGCAGACTCCACACAGAAGGGTCATGTCATCACAGGGATCTGCCCTGGCTGATGTTCGGTGAAGGCCTGCTTGGCTGGACATTCTGCAGACATCGAACTGCACCCTTGCAGCCACCAGAGGATGGCTGTGCTGTTATGATCACTGTCTCCCCCCAAGAAAACAGAGCCTGGAGACGCCGGCTCTGGGCCACAAGGGATGTGGGCAGAGTGGGAATCTGGATTCCAGCATCGTGTTTGACGGAACTCGCGGAAGTGCTCTGCGGCTGAGCCATAACCACACTTCGTGTGAGCGGACGATGAAGTCGCTATTGAGAAAGGCCTGGGATTGCAGAGACATCCATGATCTTGAAAAAGGGGCTTTGGCTGCCTTCTGTCTCTGAGAAAGGAGCCACAGGCTCTGATCAATCACTGTGCACCCCAACTCCACAGAAGTGCGAGGGCACAGCCAAGGATAGGACACTGAAGGACTGCTGACCTTCAGTGTCATGGCCGGGACGCAGCCAATGAATGACAACCACTGACACCCTCATTGCGCAGCCCCTGGGGGGGAGACATAAAAACAGTATCTGAGCTTCAGGAAGACTTGTTGACATGTAATACATTTTTTAGTGAAAAGTTATAAAGTGTATTTTAAATGTCTGGATGTTTCTTTGTGACATTATTAGATTATGAACAATCACTAAATAAGAGAAGCATAAATATATAAGAGTTTCAGAAACAGGGAGCAAATGCTAAAATGTACTCTCTTTTCTGAATGTAAAAGAGATCATCAGACAAGCAATCTATTAGTTTAATCTTTAAAAAAAAAGTAAAATTTAACAGATTTGTAACCATTAGGAAAAGAAAAATGAAAACTTGAAGTTTTTTATTAAGCAATAGTTCTTGTGCCAAATTTCTGAATTTTTTCCATATCCTTTAAGTGATTAGAAACCAAATTGTATTTTTGAATTATATTTCAAAATTCTCATAGTAGTTATGAGGCCATTTTATAAAGAAAAAAATTTTCATCCAAATTTCAGCTTGAGGAATCTTGGCACGCCCACGCAGGTGCTATTTTGGGAGCGTGGGCAGCCCGGCCTGCCTTCCACTGAGAGATCCGACAGGGTGCCCGCATGCTGGCTCCTGCGTCCCGCATCACATCGCCCCCGGAAACTCAGGCTCACGAGCAGAACAGAGAGTGATTCTTCTTTGCTTCTTCCACAGGGCGCATTAGCTTTGAGCTGTCACATATTTAAAAATAGCAATCCTCCCGTGAAGAGCGGCCCCTCGTGCACAGCTGGGTTTTCTGAAGTTACTTTCCCTCCTACAGTTGAGTTGAGGTATAGTAACAATCCTGGGGGTGGCGCTCTTTGGCCTAGAAGGTCCTCAAAGCCCCTCGCGTGCTAATCGAAGGAGAAATAGAATTCTTTCCATATTAGCAATGGTAGATCACAAATAAGATCTGAGCTTGAACATGAAGGATTTGAAGGGCAGGCACACACACCTCAGGAGGAAGCCTAGTCCCTGGGAGATGGCAGACCCAGGGACCCCAGCAGGGGACCCCACTCAGCGTCCACATTTGTGCATTCGGGCAGACATGCCACCCCCCTCCCCAGGAGAATAAGTCTCCTATTTTGCGCAGAGGTCAATTGTAATTTTTTTAATTCTTGCTGAATTATATATCGCGATTGCAATTAGAACATGTATACCATAGAAAGAAAGCCCTTTCATATCTCCTAATTTAATTCACGTTGCAACCCAGTGATGTGAGACTGAGTTTATTATTTTATCTTGTGCTAGAGAGTAGAAAACGGTCACTTCCTGAATTGAAATGACTGGATGAAAGTGGAGGAAGAACTTAATCTTGAGCTTTGGTTTCTCAGCTCTGTGTGGTCTCCTGGCCTCATTTCACCTCCTTACAAAAGCAAATGTTCTTCCCTTTTATAGTGATGGGCCAGGGGGCAGTTGGTCCCTATGAGAAAAACATGTTAGGCATCTAAATATTTTCTCAGGACTCAAGAAGTTGTTGGTCATAAAGCAAACTGAGTGTTTACTACTGAGAAATTATTTTTCTAAAAACACCCTGAGATCTTTCATACAACTAAGTATATTTGTTATACCTTAGGGTGAAGTGGACTTGGCTTGACTGAAGTTAACTTTATTTTCCCTGGGTTCCCTTTGGCATTTTTAATGATAATTTTTACCTAGATAAACCAATAGCTTCATTGCCTATTCTCTAGCAAATGTAGAAAGTTAACGAATTGATATTAAAATTTTGGGATGTAATATACTCCAAAAATCTAAGGTAACATTAAAATTATAAACTATTTTATATTCAGTATCATAGGCATTTTTGGAGGTAGTTTATACATCCATATGAAAATTTGGGTAGTTTTTCTCTATTGTAGTAACTTGAAGTTCAAGTTATTTGTCCAAAAGAACACTGAAAACATATCAAATAAGATTCATAATGGAAAATCGATGGGTAAGAAATGCAGACACAGGACAAGAAGACCCTGCATGTCAGGACAGAGGACCCGGGCCTTTCCCAGTCCCGCATCGGGAACTGCATGCGATCCAGGATCCTGTCTGCATGATGAGGTAAACGGCTGACCGGCTACGGTTCCAGTGCTGGTCCTGCAGCAAGAAGCAGCCGGGATACAGAGACATGAGTCTCCTGGATCAGAGACAAAGGACTTGACTGTTCACAGCAAGAGCGGCAACTGAGGCCGAGTGTCGACGTGTGGCTCTCGCCATCCTCATGCCCCCATGTCCCCCTCTGGCCCCATGGGAGTGACACACGACCAGCAATGGGGCCTGTGCCTGCCGCTCACTTAGAACCAGTCCGGACTCTCATGTCCCAAGCATGCGTGCACGTGTGCACACCCACGAGTGTGCCACTAACACTTAGCATGGTCTGTGAAGTACTAGAATACACTGGGCACCTAAATCCACGGCATAAAAACCTCAGCCTAAAAGAGCACACACTCTCAACATCTCTGGGACCAAACGAAATCCAAAGTGTAGACGTCTCTCTTATCGAGAGGATGTGAGTAATAAAAATCCAAACACGTCACCGCAGCCGATGCTTCAAACTCTGCTCACTCTGTGTTTTAAAACAATTATGGGGGAAAGGGAAAATTTTTTTAAAATTCTATCATCTTGTTTCTCCATGCCCAGTTGGAATGCCCAGTTCCCGTGGGTAAGAGTCCCGCGGTGGAGAGGAAGCCAGAGTCCGGCTGACTGCTCGATGCCCAACAAGAGGCAGACTATCAGGCTAGGCCGACACTCCAGCTCCAGGTGGCCCGGGTCACATCACAGACAGAACTGACACCCAACTGCCTCCTTTGATCTGGTTTCTCAACAATAACAGCTCCAGACACACACGTCTGAGGCTTTGGAAGGAGGCAAGGGGAGAAAGGGATGTTCACAGTCTGGGTCACTGACATTGTAGTAGATTCAGTAAAAGCACAAATGGCCTCGGGCTGCTGGCTGCACACGCGGACAGCGAGTGTCCCCGCCGCCCCCCGATTCCTGCCACGCTCCTTACCTGGTTGCAGGTGTTGATGTCAATGCCTCCCTTCAGGTACTCCACGACTTTGTCCAGATTGCCGGCTCGGGCTGCACGGAGGAAGCTGGCATTGCTGTCAGACTGTGGGAAAAGGAGGAGACCTTCTGTGAATGGCTGATGAGACTGACACACGCCCCTGACACCCTGCAAACCGGGAAGGCTGCTGGGTAGAATGTCAGCTCTGAGTTCACAGCGTCGAACAGCAATTGTCAGGGTAGGGCGGCAACGTCACCGCGCTTCTGGACAGCTGCTGAAGGACGTGAAGGTCCATGGAACTGTGATCTGCTCTACCAGAGTGTAAATAATTGTGAAAATAACTTACATTTAAACACGAATTTACCCCCAAATAGCATTGTTACCCTCTCACGTCAGTTTCAGGCTGCCAGTGACTTTATACTGAAACAAATACTGAGACAAAGGGAATCAGAAAACTAAAAGAAATCAGAGCTACTGGATTTCTTCTTTCTCTGCTTTACTGTTTGGTTTTCAGACGAGTCTGGGTGTGGTCCCCAGGCAGTCACCTGTCCTTGCCACAAGGGACAGAAGGCTCCAAGGGGCTCCCAGAGAGAGGGCAGCACTCAGAGCTGCAGCCTGGGCCAGACCCCCAGTGATGTGGGGAAACGAGACTGAATTTAAACTCGCTGACATAATACCAGATGATATACTCTTGGTACAGATGATCACTGCTGACGGAGGCTACTCTGTCAGTCCCCCACCTTCCCCACACTCCTCCCAAAGCCTGATCCGGGAGGATGAGCTGAGTTTTCCCTCCAAGATGCCCTGGGGAGAGCCGCCCCCGAGACTGACTGCAGCCCTGCTCTCTGGCCCACTCTCTAACCTGCGCCCCCAGCGGCAACAAACCTCGGCCAGGAGCCGAGACCCTCACATCACTTTGTAATTCTCTCAGCCTCCTTACCAAGGACAGGGGAGCCAGGGACCTGGAAGGAATGTCACAACCCACAGAGGAGACATGCCAGTGCGATTACTGTTCACTCAATGCTGTCCCCCCCACCCCCGATGACAGTCTGGGCACAGGCACTTGGCTCCCTCAGGCCACCTGAAGACGGCAGTGATAGGGACAGAGGGGGTCCTCATGAGGGGCCGTCGGCTCATATGACTCACATGTGGGAAGGATAAACACCCCAGGACTGAATCAGCTCACGTTTAACCAAACTCCACACGGCTTCTGAGTCCACGAGTCACAGAGCAATTGAACTCTGAGGAGTAGAAGGCCTACGCGTCTGGAGTCAGACTGGCTCCTCCAAATGGCCTGGGAGTGACCGGCTCCACCATCCCGCTCCTCCCCCTCTCAGACCATGCCGAGAGGGGCCCAGGGCACACCTGCAAGGCTGCAGTGGCTCATTCACAAGTGCCTACTCTATAAAATTACTTCACGGTTTGTGGCAAATTCTAAATCTCTAGAAGATTTTCTACCTTCAGTTTCTGGCCATGGCCCTTAAATGTGAAACATGAAACTGTGTGCATCTGTCAAAAATTAAGTATCACGAGGTCACAGACAGAAAGTACAATGATATTATTTCCTATATATAGTTTTTAAAAATAAATCTATGTACCATATATAAATGTCTAACCACTGTGATTCTATACTATACAATATTCTATAGCAACTATAACTTAAAAAATAAATTTTAAAACATTTTAAAAGAAGGCAGTGCCTAGAAAGCATTCCACCTTGAGCCTGAGGCTCGGCAATCACAGGACACACGCGCTGTGTGCTTGCTGGGAGCGGGCAGAGGTGAGGGCGTCCGGTACGTGGGGACACGAGGAGGTAGAAATATTGTGATAATGTTATCATTTCACAGGTGAGAAGGCGTTCAGAGTGTCCAGACCACACAGTTACTTGATGGAAGACCCACAATTCAACTCCTGGTTCCCGGTCTCGGAGCATCAAAGCCATGCTAACTTGGACCCTGCCCTGTGAGCTTCGGATTTGCTGCATTTGTATGAACACAGTCACGCCCTCCATCCACACATTCACTCTGAATCCCAGCGTCTGCCACATAGGGTGCCTCCGCTGGAAAGAGAGCTCTTGGCTGGACCCCTGTCCTCGCCTCCACTGGCCACCCACACGCCTGGAACAACCAACCCACAATGATGAGGCCATAGTGTGCCCACCGCACAGAAGCCAGATACCGTCTCCCTCCACACGTTAAATCCTGTCTGTTAAACCCAGGACAAGACCAGGCTGCTCTGCTGCCCCTGCACCGGCATCACGCCGCAGCCAGGCAGAGACTGCAGGGAGCACCTGCCCTGCGGGGTGAACTCACCTGGAGACACCACTGTGGAACTCGGGGGTGTGCCTGAGGGGCACCCTAGGGACCCCCGGAACCTTCTCCAGGGAGTGCTTTTGCTGTTACATGATAACAAGTTTTCTTAATAATGGCTTTTCTCTGTTCTGAGTCAAATTTCTAAAAGGCAGGAGCAAGTCAAAGGCTTGTAGCCAGCCCTGGAATTTCAGCAAAGAATGTCCCCCGAGTCCCAAAGGGGCAGGACCCAACAGGACTGGAGCAGCTGAGGTCCCTGCCAGGGACCTGGTCACAGCTGAGCCTTCACAGGCTTCGCTCTAATGTGGATTCTTCTAGAATGCCGTGGAAAGATTTCGTTTTCCCACAGCAAGAAAATGCATGTAAATGCACGTTGCAAATGTATATGCAAATAAATGAACGTATTATGAAACAGTCCCAGAACGCAGATTTCAAAGACAAAATTAAAGTGAGGCTTCAAAGGTCATGTCCAGATGTCGACAGTCTGAAGGAAGGAGTGGTTCCTGCCCCGCAGGACACGCGCACCTGGGGCACCGCAACGGGGTCAATCCGAGATCAAGGCGCTCCTCCTACGGCTCAGGATAAGCAGGCGTCCGTCTGGCGGCCCTCACTCAACACAGAGTCAGAAGTGGATTTGGGGACCAGGGTGACAGATGCAGCAATTTTTACCACACTGCTTCCCACTGAGAGGACAGAAGGAAGAAGTTTCAAGTTAAGTGTCTGTGGGGAAAGTGCGCTTCCGCAGCGGACGGGTATCTCCGGGCTCCGCCAGGAGGCTGCCCACGGAAAGCTCGACAAGGAGAAAACGAGGCAACAAGCACCTCCTTTGGGAAAGCCTTAGCCAAGTGCCAGATAAATGCCAGAGCAGCTCTGCCCGCTTTGCTGCCTGTGTCCCCAGGCAGCAAAGCTCCGTCCTTGTACCCACAGACTCTGACTGTGCCGAGAATTCAAGCACGAGTCCCACATGTTTTAATCGGCCACAGAACGATGTCATGACTCTTGCCCCTCACAACCCCAGGGGCACCTCGGGCCAAGAAAGAAAACCTTCCTCTTAAATTCTCCTCAACATAGTTCTGTGTGTTTTTTGTATCTGAATGGTTAACGCCCCCCAGCAGAGCACAGTCAGAGAGCCACACTGGTCCCTGGGAGCACAGGGCACAACCACAGGGATCCAAGAATCCTGGCTACAAGACGTTTAAAGCCCTGTGCCCCCATGCCAGCAACAACCGAATGAGGAAAACGTGGGCGCGTTCCCGTCGAGGGGTTGGCGAACCTGAGCATGACCGACCGCGTCTCGTGGGCACGTGCCTCTGCGCTTGCAATCAGTGCACGACAAGCGAGGTGGCAAACGGATGTGCGACACACAAAGTTCTGCCACGGTGCGGACAGCGATTAGAAAGCCGGGTACCCAAGCACGGCAGGACAGGCCCGGCCTGACAGACCAGGAGCCCAGCACTGCAGTGGGCAAGACACCGAGTGGGGGGCAGACAGAGACAGAGAGAGAGAGAGAGACAGAAAGAACTGAGAAAGAACCAGAGAGGGAGTCTTCTGAAGCCGGAGTGAACCTACCCTTTCCCCGACCAAACCCACTGGGCTCCCCACTGTTGCCTGAGTGAAACCCACACCCTCTCCAAGCCCCACCCCACTCAGGGGCACTCGAACTCCTGCCTGGGGCACTGCACCACCCCCCAGGTCTCATGCAGCCCACACTCGTCTCTGTTCCCCACCACCTGTCCTCTCTCCCTGGAACAGACTGCACACACGTCCCCAACGAGGCAGCTGCCGTCCCCTCGACAGGCACTCACCAGCCATTGGATCGCCAGCACACAGAACCGGGCCGTGTGGTGAGCACCTGCTGACTCGCTCACGGTCATCCAGCACAGCAGCAGGCACAGGACTGTCATCACAAACCTCCAGAACCCACTGCACGGGGGCCAAAATCACGAGGAGAGTCACAGAACAAAAAGGCTGATATAACGAAAATAAAATTCTTTACCAAAATTGGGGGGAAATGTTAATACAAATGGAACGTGAAAATAAAGATTTCTAATAAACTGGTGAAAGGAGGAGGATGTAAAAATTCAACAGTAAGTAGACAAATCATCTAGCGATGTCTGTGCTGAAGAAATGTGTTTACGGCTTTGCTTGTGGACACACCGAATGAGCCTGATACGGTAAAGAAACTACAATAAAAATATGTGACCTCAATGAAAGAGAAACACAGAGTGTGTTTAGACCAATATGCAAATCTACAAGTGATGCCAAACCAAAAACACGAGCCAAGGAGGAGACCGTGAATGGACGTGCGTTTCTGATGCACTTGACCAAAGCCGGGCCCGGAGGCTGGGCCCTGGACACACAGGCCCAGTGGGCTGTGCAGACACACGTCCCCCACACAGTGACCCTGGGACCAGGACAAGGTCTACAGGGCGTCTCTGGAGTTGCCTGCTCCACTATGAGCAGGGGGAGGCCCACATTCCGGTCACCGCAGGAGGGAAAGGAGACCGGCTGTCTGAAAGGTGAGCTTTCCCTTCACTGAGCAGCAGGGAAGTTTGCAACCACAACAGGACGATAGGGTATATTCTTAATAAAATTTTAAAACAGCTGGATTTTGTCCCTGCCTCTGTGCTGCCCCACAGGCTCTATGTGGGGACTGTTGGGCCAACTGCAATGTTAGCAGATTCCAGTCCTTTACAGACTAACGTGAGAGGCAGCCACATGGCAAAAGAACACCTGCCTCCCACTACCTTAGATTTATATTTCCCCGTGAGTTTATTTCTGATTATGAACAAAACTGGAAAATTCATTTACCTGAAACTTGTGGCCTAACGACAAACTCTAAAAACCATTTCTAAGTTTAATTCCAGAAGAAAAAAATGTCAAGGACCTGTTTCTGCTTTTCCCTTCCAACAAAGACTATTAAAAATATTAAGTTCTGAAGCCTTAAGAATTATTTGTTACTGGTTATGACGTGCAGGCATGATGTGACGCAAGTGGCTGAGTGAGGAGTGTGCTGACCCAGACAAGCTAAGCAGAGGTGACTTCAGTCTCACGATAGACACTTCAGTGTGGGAAGCCCCTGGACGGAGCCACACATTTTGCTTACGTGCCTGCTCTATCCTTGGCATTGCGGGGTAACTTCTTTGACCCAAAGTGGAGAAACTAGGGGCAGAGCCCCACGTCAGAGGCGGAAGCGTGTGTGCGTCCCGCTCTCCAGAACCCTCTGTGTCACATGGTCACGGGTGCGCCCGTCTGAAAAACCCAGCAGAAAAGTTTAATCGATGATCAGCAGGTTGTGAGTATGTTATTCAATTCAGAGAAGTCAGTTGTAGCATTTCTACAAAAAGCCAACCTGCTCTTTTTCAGGGCCAACGCCTGTGTTCACAAGGACAGAAGGGTTTTAACAAGGGGACGATGTTGCTGCCGAGTTCTGTTCAAAGTTTTTAGTCGTTTCTGAGCCCTGAAGTTCCGAGTGGGTTTCTCATTCTATCCCTCAGATCCAAAAATCTTGACAACACACACTCTTCTTTACCTAAAAAATGCCTATTGACGCACCAAGACATCGCCTGGTCTGTACATTTTAAAAATATGTTTTCTGTTAAATAAATGCAAATGAAAAGTAAAATAAATAAATAAAATAAAAATATGTTTTCTTAAATTTAGCTTTTAAAGCACTTCTAATTATTTTCATGCATTACATTTTTCTTAATGATTCTTAAAAGGTGAAAAAATGGAATTCACTTGTGTAAGTTAGAAATGTTGAAGGAATTATTAACTTCATTTTAAAGATTGGTCTAAAGTCTAAATTAATAAAATATATTCATAGAAACTACCGTTAAATGAGGTAACTACTCTTTAGGACATATATTTATGTGCTGCAATGAAGCAAGCATGTGGAGTTACTCAGAGTCACAAAAGAACCACCTTTTTGGCCCCCTGGACTCCCTAGAAGTACGCCCAGCAGGTAGGGGGCCTCCCTGCCCTGTGGAACCTGGGCTGGGCGGGGCTCAGGATGACTGCCCGGCCTACCTGTGCATCGCCCACCCTGCGGTCCCTCAGTCCCCCCACCCCCAGCACTGGCCTCTGCCACCAGGGCAGCCCTGCCAAGCGCAAACCCTGGCTCTGCGAGAGGTTTTCACGGGTCAGCTCCTAGAGGTTTCAGTCCAACTGCTTGGACAGAACTGCCATTCTCCAAAATTATGAAATTTGTCCAGGTCAGAGGAAGAGCCAGGACAGGGTGCCCCTCAGCCGCCCCACGTGCCCACTGTCCCCCTGTCAGGCGGCCACGTGTCCAGGTACAACCCTCTGCTTCTCTCGCTGAGAAGTCCTGCACACCGAGCTCCACGGCGTCACTGAAAGAAGTAACTTGCGATGAGGCCAAATTCCTGCACAGGCGGGTCACTGACAAACTTCTCTGTCCAGCAAATATGAAATAAACATGTTTCAGAAGGATTTTTGGCCCTCCCCCCAGAAAACCACAATAGGCCTTTGTAACCACTTTGAGGAGCACACCATGGCTTTGAATTGTTAAAAGCTGAAAGTCAGCTTACATATCTGATTGTTCAACTTTAAGCCTCTGCATAAAGAATTATCGCCACGATACGAACAGTGTTGAGAAGGCCTTTCCCTGCAGTCGGCCCAGCATTAGAACACAGATAGGCTGGCGCTGGACTCGCCGTGAGCACTTGCGTGGCCCGGAAACAGGCACAGGCTCTGGCGGCTCCGGGTGGTGGATGTGCCGTGTGAGCAGCCCACCAGAGAACATATGCTCAGCCCTGGAGGAAATTCCAAATCACGGAGACAGCGTCACTGCTTACTCCCAAACGTCACTTCACAGCTGAAGCCAGCCCAGCGGGATGGCCAGCCCGTGTGAGGGGAGACCAGGCCCCGACTCAGCTGTGTCAGGTGGGCGGATCCCACTGCTTCACTCGCCTGCCAGGACCCCTGCCTCAGCCTCCCTCCGTCCCCGTGGCTCAGGACTCACCCGTGCCCACAGCTCTGTGGTGTCCTCGCTGTCGCAGCCATAGTAGTCGGGGGCGTTGTCCACCTCCTGCAAGTGTTCCTGGGCCCTCACACTCCTCCCCGTGTGGCAGGAAGGGCAGAGGGCAACATTGCCCATCTCAGCCTACAGCTCCGGGTCAGCGCGCCGGTCCTGGCCCCCTGGGCTCTATCCAGGGCTCCAGGGGT